>JASDDO010000014.1:363326265-363508244 GCA_030015575.1 Agapanthus africanus | reverse complement strand
CTAGGTCCAGGCGAAAGCCAAGGGAAAGAGGAAGAAAGCCCCCGCCAAACCAAGAGGCGGTGTTAGTAAAGTGGGGTACGAAGGGAAAGGAAAAGGCAACAAAGATTGCGGGGAAGCTTGTTGGAAGGAAGAATGCTTCTATTGTCATAAGAGTGGACACTGGAAGAAAGTTTGCAGGGCTTGAAGGCCAAGACACAGGAACTGAAGCAGGTTGCGGCTTCAGCTTCAGGTGTGTATGTTATTGAAAACTGTCTTTCTATAAACTCTACTTCCTGGGTATTGGATTACCGGATCAGGATCTCATATCTGTAATTCTTTGCAGGCGTTTGAGAAACCGTAGGTTTTTGAAGGAGGTGACATGACCCTCAGAGTTGCGAACGGAGCTAGCATGGATTGCTAAAGCCGTGGGGGACTATCACCTGGGAATGTCAGATGGGCATGTTTTGGTTTTGCGTAATTGCTTTTTTTTTGTACCCAACGCAACTTGTAATATCATTTCGTATCTTTGGTTTCTAAGAAGGTTATGAATTTGTGTTTGTAAGTAATGTTGTAAACATTCACCTTAATCAAGTTTTGATTGGGTCAGGTACACTGAGCAATGGTATATACGTATTGAACCAACCACAGATTTTCAATGTCCAGAATACACACAAAAGAAAGTCTCCAGATATTAATCAGGCTTTCTTATGGCATTGTAGACTGGGTCACATCAATGAACACGGTTGACTAAGTTACATAAAGAAGGATACTTGGATCCGTTCGAGTATCAGTCTTATGCCACTTGTGAATCTTGTCTCATGGGAAGAAGATGACAAAGACTCCGTTCACTGGACACAGAGAAAGAGCGATGCGAGCTCTTGGACTCGTACACAGCGACGTGTGCGGTCCAATGTCTACACATGCGCGAAGCGGTTATTCATACTTCATTACTTTCACAGACGATTTCTCTAGGTATGGACATGTCTTCTTAATGAAGCACAAATCCGAGGCTTTGAGAAATTTCGGGATTACAAGAATGAAGTGAAAAACAACAGGGCAAAAGTATTAAGATTCTAAGATCGGATCGAGGTGGAGAATACTAAGTTTCGAGTTCCTGACTATTTAAAAGAGAATGGAATTCTCTCTCAGCGTACTCCTCCATACACTCCGCAACATAACGGTGTATCGGAAAGGAGGAACCGAACCCTATTGGATATGGTTCGTTCCATGATGAGTAAGGCTGAGTTACCGCGATCTTTCTGGGGTTATGCACTGGAAACAGTGCACATCTTGAACCAAGTTCCTACTAAGACAGTGCCTACCACACCATATCAGATGTGGAGTGGAAGAAACCCTGTCTTAAATCCTTTAAGACATGGGGATGTCCAGCTTTTGTAAAAAAGCAGCAGGCGGACAAGCTCGAGGCACGCTCGGTACAGTGCAAGTTTGTGGGATACCCAAAGAACTCCAAGGGGTATCTTTTCTACTACGCAGAGGAACAAAAAGTTCTTGTTTCTCGTCATGCCTACTTCTTGGAAACTGAGTTTTTGGAAATCAGATAAGTGGGAGCGCAGTAGAACTGGAAGAAGTTCCAGAACCACAAACCATTACTGAAATCTTAGAGGAACCAGAGGGTTCGAAAGAACAGGACATTCCTATGCCGCTCCGCAGAAGTAGTAGGCAGTCTCATCCGCCCGAGAGATACTACGGTTTTCTCATAGACGGGATAGAGAGGATTGCATCATAGACTATGATGAGCCTACTAGCTTCCAGCAGGCCGTTCAGAGCATTGACTCGGTAAAATGGCTGGATGCAATGCGGACCGAAATGGAGTCCATGTACACCAACAAAGTATGGACGTTGGACATTGCTCCAGACGGGGTAAAACCCGTAGGATGCAAGTGGATCTTCAAAAGGAAGATTGGTGTAGATGGACAGGTTGAGACCTATAAAGCTAGACTTGTAGCAAAGGGTTTCCGTCAAAGACCTGGCTTGGACTATGACGAAACCTTTTCTCCAGTGGCTATGCTGAAATCCATTCGGATCCTTCTTGCCATTGCTGCCTTCCACGATTATGAGATTTGGCAGATGGACGTAAAGACCGCTTTTCTAAATGGAAATTTAGAGAGTGTGTCTATATGGATCAGCCAGAGGGTTTCATTCAGAGTGGGAGCAGCGGAAAGGTGTGCAAGTTGCTTAAGTCCATCTATGGACTAAAGCAGGCATCGCGGAGTTGGAACATCTGTTTTGATGAGACGGTCAAGGAATTTGACTTATCAAAAATCCAGATGAACCATGCATCTATAGTAGATTTGTAGCGAGAACTGTAGTATTCCTTGTTTTATACGTGGATGACATTCTCTTAATAGGAAATGACATTCCTATGCTACAATCTGTCAAGGGTTTCTTGTCACAAAGGTTCTCCATGAAAGACCTGGGTGATGCCTCTTACATCCTGGGGATCCGGATCCATCGTGATAGATCCAAGAGGATATTAGGACTTTCACAGTCCAGGTACATCGACACCGTACTGAAAAGATTCAGTATGGAAGATTCCAAGCGCGGTAACTTACCGGCTTGTCACGGGATCACCCTCTCTAAAGAGATGTCTCCCAAGACTGATTTGGAGAGGGATCGCATGTCTATTATACCCTACGCTTCTGCGGTAGGCTCTATAATGTATGCGATGTTGTGTACCAGACCGGATGTAGCTTATGCACTGAGTGTAGTAAGCCGGTATCAGTCAAACCCTGGGGAGAAACATTGGATAGCGGTAAAGAACATTCTCAAGTACCTGAGGAGGACTAAGGAGATGTTCTTGGTGTATGGCGGAAAAGACCTCCAGATTGAGGCCTTTGCTGACTCCAGCTTCCAGAGTGACAAGGATGATTCCAAGTCCATGTCGGTTTTTGTCTTTACCCTCAATGGAGGGGCGGTGTGTTTGGAAGAGTTCCAAACAGGAAACCGTTGCAGACTCGACTATGGAAGCGGAATACATCGCTGCATCTGATGCCGCAAAAGAAGCTGTCTGGATAAGGAAGTTCTTAAAAGAACTTCAGGTGGTTCCGTCCATTGTTGACCCAGTACCTCTGTATTGCGACAACAACGGGGCTATAGCTTTAGCAAAGGAACCCAGGTCCCATCAGAGATCCAGGCACATCTTGAGGCGGTATCACCTGATCAGGGAGATCGTGGATCGCAAGGAGATCGAGGTTCGGAGGGTTGCTTCAGAAGAGAACACTGCAGATCCATTCACCAAGGCCCTACCCCAGACTCAGTTCGAGCGGCTGATCGAGATGATAGGTCTTCGATACGCCAGTACATGGCCTTAGTGCAAGTGGGAGATTGTTAGTGTATATGCCCTAGAGGCCATTACTGTATCATACTAGTTTGTATATTACTTGATGGAAGCTTGGGATATTCACCTTGTATAAACAATCTTGCTCAATATAGTAGTATGCTACTTGGTTTGTTTCTACTTCAATGTGTACTTGTGTTTATTTTGCTATATCACTTATACGCATTAGTGGAGCCCTTAGGATCTTTGCTTGATTACCAGCGTTGTGATGGCAGTCACACTAGTGGGGGCTGGGTAATCTATAAGCACATCCTTATACAGGTCCCTAGTCGTAGACTATCGAGACAGGGCATCGATACTCCGGAGTAGACTAGCGTATGCGCTTCTCATCCCAGTGTGGGAGATGGTCTGTCCCACAGCCATCAGTACGTCGTACTGGAGATAGTATACGGGTGCTCGTTGGGTTACGAGTACACTGGACAGGACTCGTCGGGAACTGACAGGTTGGTATTATACCTATCGTCAGTTATCAGTTCCCAGGTGACATGAGTACAGCTTAGTCCGCTGACTTGACACTGACACTTCGCCTCGAGTGTGTTCCCACTGCACTTTGACCACTACCCTACCACGGCTCAAAGGAGTCGTGCAAACAGGTGGTGGTTGGTGCAGTCCCGAAGCACTTGGAGGCAGTGACGGTTAGACAGGATTCGTCTCTCCCGGTATTGGGGGTTGACATTGCGCTGTGTCTAGGAGAGCCATTACACGAGTAGTCCCTGGCCAGGGCAAGCGAGATATACTGGTAGGTTTCCAGTGTTACACAGGGTGTTTTGGGCTTCACTCCGACACGACTTGTACCGCTATTGGGGGACTGACGTTTTTACCGCCCCTAGGCCCCGCCATGCGATGTATCAGACGAACAGACCGGACTGTACGGAGAATGTCACATTCAGACTCAGTAGGAGTTCAGATGGGGTTTCACCTCGTCAGCCTTCTTGTCGGCATCTACCTGGGGACCGTTACGCACAGCTAGTGCCGCTTGCGGTCTGTGGTTAAACCCACTGCCAGCGTAGTGTCGAGTCTTTAGAGTCCCACACAGAGGGTATTCGCCTCTGGGCAAAACAGAGTAGAGGTCGCATGATTTTGCGACAGGGTTCGTTCTCATCCGCGCACTTGTGCACGTTTGGAGTCCGAACGGATTATACTGGCAGGCTCTGGTTTGAGCCAGATACTGGTATTTGTTTTGGGGGTTGCTTTTATATCTTGGTATTCTTGTTTTTCGGAACGAGAATGCAGGTGTGTATGCACAGTTGCTTGAGGCGGAGAATGAGGTTTTTCATTAGGGTTTCGGATCGGGTGCGTATGCACAGTTGACAGTTATCATTTTCCAAACCTAATGGATTTATATATTATCTATTAATAATAATAATTAAATGAGAATTATGTTATGGTTGTTCTTGTTGACTTGTTGACCTTGGTTGACTTGTTGACCATTGACCACTTTCATGCCTTGAAAGTCTTCCTTGATTCATGCTTACTTTTTATTAAATGAAGCATGGTTGTGGTCATTCATAACACTACATCAACTATTCTCATTTTCAATTATTATCTTTTAGATAATTCATTTCTTTTGCAATATGGTTGCAAGAAAGAAATAATTGAGCTCATTCTATCATAACCTCTCTCTCTCTCATTTTCATCTTCTTCTTCCTCTTGAAAGAGAAACCTTCTCATGTGTTGAGAATCATTCTCTTTTGATAGAAAGCAAACCCTAATCTCTCTCTACTCATTCTAGGATGAAGGTTTAGCAAACCGGAAACCCTAGTTCACTCAAAGATCGAGGAAGAGCCCAAAGTCGAACCTTCGAGGTGGATCCATCTTCGACGGGAGAAGGCGACGTAAAGAGAACCATCAACCTCTACAAGGCTTGAAGAAGAAGGAGTTCAAGTATAGGTATAACCATCTTCCATAGTAGCTAAATCTCTTTAGCTAGAATACTAGTTTTAGTTTAGACAACGATCCCGACCATGTTTAGTCCATGTTGCCTCTTGCGATAAAAATTCGTTTTTTTTTTATATACCGTTTCCGCCTCCCCGTAAGCACCGGGGGTCGCAATATGGACTTACAATGAGTACACCGGACAGGACTCGCCGAGAACATGCTAGTTGGTATTATACATATCGTCAGATAGAAGTTCCCATGTGACATGTGTACAGGTTAGTTTGTCGACCTGAGATAGTCATTTGTCTCGTGTGAGTTCCCACTGTGCTTTGATTCCTACCCTACCACGCTCAAAGGAGACGTGCAAACAGGTATTTTTTTGGTCCAGTCCCGAGCCACATGGAGGCAGTGAGCGGATTGTCGGGGATTCGTCTCTCCCGGTATTGGGGGTTGATGTCGCACAGTGCACGGGTGGCCTTCACTAGAAATCCTCGGCCGAGATAGTGGAGAATTACTGATTTGGATCAGTAGTTTCTCAAGTGGTGATGGGCTTCAGCCGACACGATTTATCGCGTTATTAAGGGTCTGACTTTATCCACCCCCCTAGACTCGATATGCGATACTCTTTAGACGAACGAACTGGACTGTACGGATATTGTCACTGTCAGGCTCAGTAGGGTTTCTGGATGAGTTCGCTCGTCAGCTTCCCTTCCAATCAATACATAGGCAACCGTTACGTACAGCTTGTACCTCTGACGTGCTAGAGGTTATACCCAGTGCCAGTGTGTTAATGAGTCATTAGAGTCCCCACAGACCGTTTCCAAAGTTCGGGGCGAAACGTTGTAGAGGCCGTATGGTTTTTATGGCAGGGTTCGGAAAATGCACGTGTGTTTACGCACGTGTCATTTTATCGGGCAGATAATACTGGTGGGCTTTGGTTTAAGCCGAATCCGAGTATTATACTGTGTAGATATAATATCTTTGTCTCAGTTGCATTTGTATTCGGTCGCAATACAATGCGGGTATGTTTATACTGTTACGGGGTTATCCCTGAAATTCGTTCGGGATCACTTTTGGAAGTTGCCAGTTTCCTGTTTTCTATCACCCGTATTTTACATTCGGTTAAAGACGGATTTATCTTTTCTTGAGGTGAGTCATGAGTGTGGAATGTTCTAGGATGGTGACTAGGATTAGTGAGTCACTCATTGCATTTAATGTTTTGGTGAGGTGTTTAAAGTGACTCCTTAAGTGCATTTAATGAATGCAAGGTGTCATTAGTGACTCATTTGTATTCATTATGTGTGATGATAAGGTTTCTTCTTGTGGTCACCTCCTTAGCCCCTACACTCACCTCCCCCCTCCTATTTAGTGGCCGGCCCCCTCACTTGTGAGGGTTGTGGATAATTTTTGGGAAAAAGATTATGGTTTTGGCTTCATGGAAATTTCATATATTCATTTCTCATTTCATTTGAATCCAAAAGGCAACTTCAATAACCGTTCGTCCATAGCCTTAGACGTAACGAGACAAAATGTTCTACTCATTCTCTACATCAATCTTGGTCATCTCTTTTGGCAAACTTGATGATCGAGTTGTCTCGGTTCAGAGGCGGGAGCCCGTTTAAAGATCCGCCGACGAGGTGCCACCTGGAACGAGAAGACTGGAGATTCGGGAGATCAGAGCAGCCGCAATAAAGCGTGGGATGATGGTTGAAGACCGAAGGACTCAGATCGTTCGGTATAACATTTCTACCCACTTTGTAGTTTGTTAGTTTAGCTTTAATGGCAGATCCGGGTTATAATATACGATAGCGCCAGTCAAAAAGTTTTTGTTCCGCATTTGGCGTCTGTTAGACGACCGGGGCGCTAACGTGGACTTACATACGAAGCCCTTAGTCTGTGTACTTATAGACGCTCTCTTCCAAATCATCATTTAGAAAAGCAATCATGACACCCAACCGCCAGATATCGTAGTCATGGTATGTAGCCGTGGCAAGTAGGATCTGGATGGACTTAAGCATAGCTTTGAAAGTCTCAACTTTTCCATGTACACCAAGTAATCTTCTTAAGATATACTTGCTCCTGATGGGGATTTAACCCTTCAGATAAAGCAACCAAAGTCCATACTTTGTTTGTGTATAAAGATTCCATCTCAGATCGATAAGCATCCAGCCATTCTTACAGAGTCACACTCCTGATGGACAGCTCGAAAACTAGTTGGGTCATCATCTCATGATGCATTCCTCGCTCCCACTGTCATAGAGAAATGGAAGTATCTCTCAGGTGGGTGAGGAACCTACTAGATCGGCGGAGAAGCTGAGGTTCGTTGGTTACTAATGAATCATTTGGTTCTACCAAATCATCTGCTGTAGTTTGTATAGCTGGAACTCCTTCCAGTTATACCTCATGAATACTAATTTCTTCTCAAGAAATTCCCTTTCATAAAGGTGGCATGTTGAGAAACAAAACATCTTTTGTTCCTCGGTTAAGTAGAAGATATTCCCTTGCGAATGCTAGGGATATCCAACAAACATCCACAGAACTTACTTTGCCTCGAGCTTGTCCGGATTTTGCTTTTTAGACATAGGCCGGACAACCCCAAATCTTAACAAACTTAAGATATGGGCTCTTCCCTTTCCATATCACATATGAAGTGGTAGGCAACTGATTTGATTTGAACCCTATTCAATAGGTATGCAGCTTCTCAAGTGCATAACTCCCAAAAGGAAATAGGAAACTCAGTAGTATTCATCATAGAGCACACCATATCACAAAGGGTGTGATTGCTCCGCCCCGATACACCGTCGTGCTGTGGTGTATAGGTGGAGTAATGCTGAGAGAGAATCTCATTCTCCTTTAGAATAGTCCAGGAATCCCGTGCTCAAGTATTCTCCTCCTTGATCTCATCAAAGGACATAATACTTATACCCGTTTTTGGTTCTCTACTTCTAATTTATATTCTGTGATTATCTCAAAAGTTTCGGACTTGTGTTTCAACAGGAACATATGTCTGAATCTAGAGAGATCATCAGTGAATATAATGAAGTACAAAGAACCGATCTTGGCATGTGTAGACAGGGGACCTACATACATCCTCATGTATCAATCCCAAGAGTTCACTAACTCTTTCTCTGTTTCCAATAAACGGAGCTGTGGTCATCTTATCTCTGTGACATGACCGGCAAGTTTCACAAGATGTAAATTCAAACTAATTTAAATATGCATCTATATGTAACTTTAGCTACTCGGGTCGCATTGATATGACCTAGTCTACAATGCCTCAAGAAGGATTTGTTCATTTCTGAACTCTTCCTCTTATGTGTGTTCTGTATACTAAGAACCGTGGCTTGATTTAGAACGTTTATGCTTTTAGATAACGTACCTGAACCGATCAACTCTTGATATAGGAAATGTTCAAAACATTATCCAACAATACGAAATTATATCCTTTCTTTACTAATAAAGAGATTGATATGATGTTTTATATCAGGTTCGGTATCTAATAACATTCGTTCAGAATCAATGTATTCTGGTAATACAGGGTGATAGTGACCAACAGACTTGGCTGCAACACTTGCACCGTTTCTATCTCATGAAACTTATCACCCATTCTCAGTTCTCTACCTTTCTGTAGCCCATGTAACAAATTACATTTGCGGGATCCTGATCTGGTATCTCATACCCAGGACGTAAATGATACTGAGAAACAGTTCTCTGTAATGAAAATACCCGAAGATGATGCATCGGCATGCACTTTCTTCGTTTGGGCGGCACGGGAAATCTGGTATTCCCCAATTACCTGCTCTGTCTTATAACAATTATAAGTTGGAGCGGGACCAACGTTCCTTAGCGTAGTATAACAAGCGGGTTCGGTCAATACATCTGAATTATTATCTTGATTAAGGCGTGACATGGTCGCTACCTGGAGAGAGAGAGAGAGAAGAAAACACTCAGCGTGCGCTTTTACAAGATTAGATTGGTTATTAATTTATCTAATCAGGATGTCTCCCACTGTTTTAGTCAAATCTTCCTTCAAACCCTAAAAGAAAAGACTAGCCGGGATTAATTACACTCTACAAGTTCGCCAATCTTTCAGCCAGGCTAGTGCCGGTACTTTGAGGGGGGTTCTTCGCGCTTTCGCACGGACCTAATTAAAGTAAACCTCGTTTTCCCAGGTGCGTAACCCCATTAGCACCTTTCTAGACATCTACTTGATCGTCTAATTGTAATGTGTAAAACTCTCCCAGTAGTAACTCTTACTCGTAGCGGGTATCGGGATCCAACTATCTCATAGAAGGTATGCAATCTCATTGAAAATTTCAACACTTGAAATTCCCAATAATATTTTACCCCTAGCGTCCTACGACCTTGACGGAGGTCAACAAACCATAGGCTGCTAGTCAAGTTATACCCGTCATTTCCTGATTGAATTAAACCCACCCGCACGACCCTTGACGGAGGTCAACAAGGCCGCAGGACTACCCTAAAACAATCTGCATCATATGCATAAACAGATAAATACTAGTTAGATACCGCACACTACGCCTTGACGGAGGTCAACAAACGCAGCACGAATACTAAATACTACTTATCTGAAATGACAGAGGGCTACGACCGGTTTTTAAGAAAACCCTTTGCGTAATGAACTTGATATCATTGTAGAATCGATTGATTTTAAATGGATTGTTTTTTAGGCCTTTTGTAGTTTTGCTAAAGAGGTCACTCTCGGTGAAGGGATCGTTGGCTCTTTCCTCATCGAATAAGGTGCAGGATATTTCACAAATATCACTATGCAAAGCAAAAACTATAGAAACAATCAATAGACAAACCGAGTTTGTAGCATCTGCTAGTTTCACTAAAAAGGTGACTCCCGGTGAAGAGATCTCGGCTCTTTCCTTATCGAATAAGGTGCTGGATGTTCTACAAGGAACACCGCTATGCTGTAAGTCCACGTTACCTCTCCCGGTACTTACGGGCTTGCGGAAATGATGAAAAACTATTTTTCTTTTGGTGGTAACATGGACTCAAAATACGGATCTTTGTTAAACAACTATCTAACAATCCTAACAAGAGTTTTACCTACTCGGTTAGGGGTTATACCTTAACTTGAACTCCTTCTCTTGGTCTCCTTGTGGTGGTCGGATGGTTCTCTCCTCGTCGTCTCTTTGTGCCGAAGACGGATCCACCTGAAAGCTTCTACCTTTGGCTTCAACCTCAATCTTGAGGAAACTAGAACACTTGGTTTGCTAAACCTTGTGTACTAGGATGAGTAGAGGAGTGTGTTGGGTTTTATCTCTATAGTTCTTGCTTCTCAACACATGAGACAAGTAGAACTATGGACTAGAGAGAGAGCAAGAGGAAGAAGGAGAGCTTGAGGATGAGTGGGAATGATAGAATGAGCAAGACTTTCTCACCCATGATCTCATAATCCAAAATCATCATAACACATAATAATAATTGAGTATTTTGTGATGGTTGTTATCATATCAAGTGGCCATATCATTTCTTGCATTAAATGCAATGTGTGAACAAATAAGCAAGCCAATATCAATGCCAAGAAATGATATCCATTGTCATGATGATGGTCAACAAGTCCAACCTAATCAACCGGTCAACTAAGTCAACAAGTCAACAAAGTCAACCATCAACAACCATGTCACAATAATACTTAATTAATATTATTGTTAATCATATTTTTTATTCTCATTAGGGTTTAGCAAAAGTCAACAGTCAACAACCCTAATGAGAATCCTCTGCCTCTGTCTCTCTATCAACTGTGCATACACACCCGCATACGCGTTCCGAGGAACACGAATACAAACGAGATAAAACCATTCCCAAAATGTACACTAGGATCTGGCTTAAACCAAAGCCCGCTAGTGTTAACTGCCCGGACACTAAACGTGCACAAGTGCACGGATGTGACCGAACCCTGTCGCAAAACCATGCGACCTCTACTCTTTTGCCTAAACGAGAATAGCTCTCTATGTGGGACTCTAAAGACTCGACACTACGCTGGCAGTGGGTTTTACCACAGACCGCAAGCGGCACTAGCTGTGCGTAACGGCCCCTAGGTAGATGCCGATAAGAAGACGGACGAGGTGAAACCCATCTGAACTCCTACTGAGCCTGAATGTGACAATCTACGTACAGTCCGGTCTGTTCGTCTGAGAATATCGCATGGCAGGCCTAGGGTGGCGGTAAACGTCAGTCCCCTAATAGCGGTACAAGTCGTGTCGGAGTGTAGCCCAGAATACCCTGAGATAATACTGGAAACCTACCAGTATATCTCTCTTGCCCTGGCCAGGGACTTTATGTAATGGCTCTCCTAGACACAGCGCGATATCAACCCCCAATACCGGGAGAGATGAATCCTGTCTAATCGTCACTACCTCCAAGTGCCTCGGGACTGCACCCAACTACTACCTGTTTGCACGACTCCTTTGAGCCATGGTAGGGTAGTAATCTAAGTACAGTGGGAACACACTCGAGGCGAAGTGACAGTGTCAAGTCAGCGGACTAAGCTGTACTCATGTCACCTAGGAACTGATAACTGACGATAGGTATAGTACCAACCAACAGTTCCCGACGAGTCCTGTCCAGTGTACTCGTAACCTAACGAGCACCCATATACTATCTCAAGTTCGACGTACTGACAGCTGTGGGACAGACCGTCTCCCATACTGGGATGAGAAGCGCATACGCTAGTCTACTCTGGAGTATCGATGCCCTGTCTCGATAGTCCTACGACTAGGGACCTGCATAAGGATGTGCTTGTGGATTACCCAACCCCCACGGGTGTGACCGCCATCACAACGCTGGTAATCAAGCAAAGATCCTAAGGGCTCCACTAATGTGTATAGGTGATATACTAAAATAAACACATGTACATATTAAAGTAGAAACAAACCAAGTAGCATACTACTATTTTGAGCAAGATTGTCTATACAAGGTGAATATCCCAAGCTTCCATTAAGTAATATACAAACTAGTATAATACAGTAATGGCCTCTAGGGCATATACACTAACAATCTCCCACTTGCACTAAGGCCATGTACTGGCGTATCGAAGACCTATCATCTCGATCAGCCGCTCGAACTGAATCTGGGGTAAGGCCTTCGTGAATGGATTAGCAGTGTTATCTTCCGTAGCAACTCTCCGAACCTCGATCTCCTGGCGACCCACGATCTCCCTGATCAGGTAATACCGCCTTAAGATGTGTCTGGACTTCTGATGGGACCTGGGTTCCTTCACTAAAGCTATAGCCCCGTTGTTGTCGCAATACAGAAGTATTGGATCAACAATGGACGGAACCACCTGAAGTTCTGTCAAGAACTTCCTTATCCAGACGGCTTCTTTTGCTGCATCTGCAGCAGCGATATATTCCGCTTCAATCGTCGAGTCAGAAACAGTTTCCTGTTTGGAACTCTTCCAACACACCGCCCCTCCATTGAGGGTAAAGACATAACCCAACATGGACTTGGAATCATCCTTGTCACTTTGGAAGCTGGAGTCAGCAAAGGCCTCGATCTGGAGTTCTTTTCCGCCATACACCAAGAACATTTCCTTAGTCCTTCTCAGGTACTTGAGAATGTTCTTTACCGCTATCCAGTGCTTCTCCCCAGGGTTTGACTGATACCGGCTTACCACACTCAGTACATAAGCTACATCTGGTCTGGTACACAACATCGCATACATTATAGAGCCTACCGCAAAAGCGTAGGGTATAATAGACATGCGATCCCTTTCCAAATCAGTCTTGGGAGACATCTCTTTGGAGAGGGTGATCCCATGACAAGCCGGTAGATTACCGCACTTGGAATTTTCCATACTGAATCTTTTCAGTATGGTGTCGATGTACTTGGACTGTGAAAGTCCTAATATCCTCTTGGATCTGTTACGATATATCCGGATCCCCAGAATGTAAGAGGCATCACCCAGGTCTTTCATGGAGAACCTGTGTGACAAGAATCCCTTGACAGATTGTAGCATAGGAATGTCATTTCCTATCAAAAGAATGTCATCCACGTATAATACGAGGAATACGACAGTTCTTGCTACAAATCTACTATAGATGCATGGTTCATCTGGATTTTTGATAAAGCCAAATTCTTTGACCGTCTCATCAAAACAGATGTTCCAACTCCACGATGCCTGCTTTAGTCCATAGATGGATTTAAGCAACTTGCACACCTTTCCGCTGCTCCCACTCTGAATGAAACCCTCTGGCTGGTCCATATAGACACACTCCTCTAAATTTCCATTCAGAAAAGCGGTCTTTATGTCCATCTGCCAAATCTCATAATCGTGGAAGGCCGCAATGGCAAGAAGGATCCGAATGGATTTCAGCATAGCCACTAGAGAAAAGGTTTCGTCATAGTCCAAACCAGGTCTTTGACGAAAACCCTTTGCAATAAGTCTAGCTTTGTAGGTCTCAACCTGTCCATCTACACCAATCTTACTTTTGAAGATCCACTTGCATCCTACGAGTTTTACCCCATCTGGAGCAATGTCCAACGTCTATACTTTATTGGTGTACAAGGACTCCATTTCGTTCCACATTGCATCCAGCCATTTTACCGAGTCAACACTCTGAATGGCCTACTGGAAGCTAGTCGGCTCATCACTATCAATGATGCAATCCTCTCTATCCCCTTCTATGAGAAAACCGTAGTATCTCTCGGGCGGATGAGACTGCCTACTACTCCTGCGGAGCGGCACAGGAATGTCCTGATCTTTCGAACCCTCTGGTTCTACTAAGCTTTCAGTAATAGCTCGTGGTTCTGAAATTTCTTCCAGTTCTATTGCGCTCCCACTTATCTTATTTTCCAAAAACTCAGTTTCCAAGGAGTGGGCATGACGAGAAACAAAAACGTTTTGTTCCTCTTCACAATAGAAGAAATATCCCTTGGAGTTCTTTGGATATCCCACAAACTTGCACTGTACTGAGCGTGCCTCGAGTTTGTCCGCATGCTGCTTTTTGACAAAAGCTGGACATCCTCATGTCTTAATGTGCTTAAGATAGGGTTTCTTCCCACACCACATCTGATATGGTGTGGTAGGCACAGTCTTAGTTGGAACTCGGTTCAAAAGGTATGCAGCTGATTCTAGTGCATATCCCCAGAATGATCGCGGTAACTCAGCGTTACTCATCATGGAACGTACCATATCCAATAGGGTCCGGTTCCGTCTCTTCGATACACCGTTATGTTGTGGAGTGTATGGAGGAGTAAGCTGATAGAGAATTCCATTCTCTTTTAGGTAATCCAGGAACTCAGCACTTAAGTATTCACCACATCGATCAGATCTCAGTGTCCTGATACTTTTGCCTGTTTGTTTTTCTACTTCATTCTTATATTCCTAGAATTTTCCAAAGGCTTCGGATTTTTGCTTCATTAAGAAGACATATCCGTACCTTGAAAAGTCATCCGTAAAAGTAATGAAGTAAGAATAACTGCTTCGTGCATGCGTAGACATTGGACCGAACACGTCGCTGTGTACGAGTCCCATGAGCGAGCTCGCTCTTACTCCGTGTCCAGTAAACGGAGTCTTTGTCATCTTTCCTTTGAGACAGGATTGACAAGTTGCATATGATTGATATTCGAACGGATCCAAATATCCTTCTGTATGTAACTTCGTCAACCTTCTCTCATTGATGTGACCCAGTCTACAATGCCATAAGAAAGCCTGATTTGTTTCCGGAGACTTTCTTTTGTGTGTATTCTGGACATTGAAAAATTGTGGTTGGTTTAATACGTATATACCATTGCTTAATGTACCTGACCCAATCAAAACTTGATTAAGGTGAATATTCACAACATTACTTACAAATGCAAATTCATAACCTTCTTTAGATAATAAAGATACAGATATGATATTACAGGTTGCATTGGGTACAAAATAACAATCACGCAAAACCAAAACGTGTCCATCTGACAACCCCAGATGATAGTCCCCCACGGACTCAGCATCCATTCCAGCTCCGTTTGCAACTCTGAGGTTCATATCACCTGCCTTCAAAACCCTACGCCTTCTCAGTGCCTGTAAAGAATTACAGATATGGGATCCTGATCCGGTATCCAATACCCAGGATGTAGAGTTTGTTGACAGACAGTTTTCAGTAACACACACACCTGAAGCTGAAGCCGCAACTTGCTTCAGATCCTGGGTTCTGGCCTTCCAAGCCCAGCAATCCTTTTTCCAGTGTCCACTCTTGTGACAGTAAAAGCATTCTTCCTTTCCCACAAGCTTTCTCGCTACCTTTGTTGCCTTTGTCTTTCCCTTCGTATCCACTTTACTAACACCGCCCCATGGTTTGGCGGAGACTTTCTTCTTCTTTCCCTTAGCTTTCGCCTTGGACCTAGAAGAGGAATATCCTCCTACAAACAAAGTGGATGTTTCCCTACCTTTCTGTAGGGTGCCCTCTGCACTCCTCAGCATGTTGAGGAGTTCTGAAAGTTCAACTTCTTTTTCTTGTAAGTTGAAGTTCAGGATAAACTGGGCGTAAGTGGAAAGAAGGGACTGGAGAATCAAGTCCGTGTAGAGCTCGTTCTCTAACGTGGTCCCAAGGTCCGCGAGCTCCTCAATGAAGCCAATCATCTTGAGCACGTATTCCGCTACCGATGATCCGACGGCCAATCTCGCCGAAAACAGCTTTTTCGAGACTTCGTATCTGGCGATACGGGATTGCTCTCCATACAGTTCTTTTGTATGAAGAAATATGGATTCAAGGTCCATATTCTCGTGCCTCCTCTGATGTTCATTGTCCATAGAGGCAAGCATGAGGCACTTGGCCTTCGCGCAATCGATTTCCCAGGTCTTACGGATTTCCTTATCCCCGATGCTGGTTTTGGGACCTGGGACAGGGGGGAGCTTTGGTGGTGAGGATATACCCCAACTTGTCTGCCATTTTTACATTCCTGAGCCAATCTTTGTAGTTTGGCCCTGTCAGTATGTTTTTTTTCTAGTAGTAACTTAAGTTCAGTCATGATGTTTGGTCGCTGCAATTAGGAGAAAGAGAAGAAACACTTTAGCATGATGCTCTTGCAAGTTTTAGAGTGGTTTTTAATTTGTCTAAACAGGATGGCTCCCACTGTCTCTCGAATCCCTCCTCAAACCAAAAAGGAAGAATTAGTCAGGATCAATCTCACCGTACAATACTTGCTTAACCGTTCAGCCAGGCTAATGTCGGTACTTCGAGGGAGGTTTTCCAACGCTTTCGCGAAGTTCCTTAATTAAATAACCTCTTTTCCCTGTGGGCGTAGCTGCAAGTCTACGTTACCTCTCCCGGTACTTACGGGCTTGCGGAAATGATGAAAAACAATTTTTCAAGATGTGGTAACATGGACTCAAAAAATGGATCTTTGTTAAACAACTACGTAACAACCTAACTTGAGTTTTACCTACTCGGTTAGGGGGCTATACCTTTCTTGAACTCCTTCGTTTTCAACTCTTTCCGGTGTACGGGTCGGCCTCACCTCGTCGTCTCCTTGCGCCGAAGATGGATCCACCTGAAAGCTTCTACCTTTGGCTTCTTCTTCGAACTTGAAGAAACTAGAATACTTGGTTTGCTAAACTTTGTGAACTAGGATGAGTAGAGAAGTGATTTGGGTTTTCTTTTATCTCTAAGGCAATGTTTCTCAACTCATGAGAGGGTGTTGCCTTGAACTAGAGAGAGAGCAAGAGGGAGAGCTCAAGCAAGAGAGAAATGAAATGAGAGAATGAGTAACACTTTTGCCATCCAAGCTCTCATAATCCAAAACCATCATAACAAAATAGTAATCAAGTATTATGTGATGGTTCAAGTCAAAATGGCTATATCATTTCATGCACTCATTTTGCAAAAATAAACAAGCAAGCAAAAGACTTTGCCATGAAATGATAGCCATTGTCATGATGATGGTCAACCTGTCCAACCTAGTCAACCGGTCAACAAAGTAAACAAGTCAACAAAGTCAACCCCTCAACAACCATGTCACTATAACACTTATTTAATATTATTGTTAATCATATTTCTTATTCTCATTAGGGTTTGACCAAAAGTCAATAGTCAACAGTCAACAACCCCAATGTGAATCCTCTGCCACTGTCTCTCTATCAACTGTGCATACACACCCGCATCCGCGTTCCGAGGAACACGAATAAAAACGAGATAAAACCAATCCCAAAAAGTACACTAGGATCTGGCTTAAACCAAAGCCCGCTTGTGTTAACTGTCCGGACACCAAACGTGCACAAGTGCACGGATGTGACCGAACCCTGTCGCAAAACCAAGCGACCTGTCGCAAAACCATGCGACCTCTACTCTTTTGCCCAAAGGCGAATAGCTTTCTATGCGGGACTCTAAAGACTCGACACTACGCTGGCAGTGGGTTTAACCATAGACCGCAAGCGGCACTAGCTGTGCGTAACGGTCCCCAGGTAGATGCCGACAAGAAGACTGACGAGGTGAAACCCATCTGAACTCATACTGAGTCTGAATGTGACAATCTCTGTACAGTCCGGTCTGTTCGTTTGATACATCGCATGGCAGGCCTAGGGGGCGGTAAACGTCAGTCCCCTAATAGCGGTACAAGTCTTGTCGGAGTGTAGCCCAGAACACCCTGAGATTGCACTGGAAACCTACCAGTATATCTCGCTTACCCTGGCCAGGGACTACTCATGTAATGGCTCTCCTAGACACAGCGCGATGTCAACCCCCAATACCGGGAGAGACGAATCCAGTCTAACCGTCACTGCCTCCAAGTGCTTCGGGACTGCACCCAACTACTACCTGTTTGCACGACTCCTTTGAGCCGTGGTAGGGTAGTAATCTAAGTACAGTGGGAACACACTTGAGGCGAAGTGACAGTGTCAAGTCAGCGGACTAAGCTATACTCATGTCATCTGGGAACTGATAACTGACGATAGGTATAGTACCAACCAACAGTCCCTGACGAGTCATGTCCAGTGTACTCGTAACCCAACGGGCACCCGCATATTATCTCAATTACGACGTACTGACGGCTGTGGGACAGACCGTCTCCCACACTCGCAAACGCTAGTCTACTCCGGAGTATCGATGCCCTGTCTCGATAGTCCTGCGACTAGGGACCTGCATAAGGATATGCTTATAGATTACCCAGCCCCCACTAGTGTGACTGCCATCACAACGCTGGTAATCAAGCAAAGATCCTAAGGGCTCCACTAATGTGTATAGGTGATATACTAAAATAAACACATGTACACATTAAAGTAGAAACAAACGAAGTAGCATACTACTATATTAAGCAAGATTGTCTATACAAGGTGAATATCCCAAGCTTCCATTAAGTAATATACAAACTAGTATGATACAGTAATGGCCTCTAGAGCATATACACTAACAATCTCCCACTTGCACTAAGGCCATGTACTGGCGTATCGAAGACCTATCATCTCAATCAGCCGCTCGAACTGAGTCTGGGGTAAGGCCTTTGTGAGTGGATCAGCAGTGTTATCTTCCGTAGAAACTCTTCGAACCTCGATCTCCTGGCGACCCACGATCTCCCTGATCAGGTGATACCGCCTCAAGATGTGTCTGGACTTCTGATGGGACCTGGGTTCCTTTACTAAAGCTATAGCCCCGTTGTTGTCGCAATACAGAGGTATTGGATCAACAATGGACGGAACTACCAGAAGTTCAGTTAAGAACTTCCTTATCCAGACGACTTCTTTTGCGACATCTGTAGCAGCGATATATTCCGCTTCAATCGTCGAGTTAGCAGCGGTTTCCTGTTTGGAACTCTTCCAACACACCGCCCCTCCATAGAGGGTAAAGACATAACCCGACATGGACTTGGAATCATCCTTGTCACTTTGGAAGCTGGAGTCAGCAAAGGCCTCGATCTGGAGGTCTTTTCCGCCATACACCAAGAACATCTCCTTAGTCCTTCTCAGGTACTTGAGAATGTTCTTTACTGCTATCCAGTGTTTCTCCCCATGGTTTGACTGATACCGGCTTACCACACTCAGTGCATAAGCTACATCTGGTCTGGTACACAACATCGCATACATTATAGAGCCTACCGCAGAAGCGTAGGGTATAATAGACATGCGATCCCTTTCCAAATCAGTATTGGGAGACATCTCTTTGGAAAGGGTGATCCCGTGACATGCCGGTAGATTACCGCGCTTGGAATCGTCCATACTGAATCTTTTCAGTATGGTGTCGATGTACCTGGACTGTGACAGTCCCAGTATCCTCTTGGATCTGTCACTATAGATCCGGATCCCCAGAATGTATGAGGCATCACCCAGGCCTTTCATGGAGAACCTGTGTGACAAGAACCCTTTGACAGATTGTAGCATATGAATATCATTTCCTATTAAGAGAATGTCATCTACGTATAAAATGAGGAATACTACAGTTCTCTCTACAAATCTACTATAGATGCATGGTTCATCTGGATTTTTGATAAAGCCAAATTCTTTGACCGTCTCATCAAAACAGAGGTTCCAACTCCGCGATGCGTGCTTTAGTCCGTAGGTGGACTTAAGCAACTTGCACACCTTTCCGCTGCTCCCACTCTGAATGAAACCCTCTGGCTGGTCCATATAAACGCACTCTTCTAAATTTCCATGTAGAAAATCGGTCTTTACGTCCATCTGCCAAATCACATAATCGTGGAAGGCAGCAATAGCAAGAAGGATCCGAAAGGATTTCAGAATAGCTACTGGAGAAAAGGTCACGTCATTGTCCAAACCAGGTCTTTGACGAAAACCCTTTGCAACCAGTCTAGCTTTATTGGTCTCAACCTGTCCATCTACACCAATCTTCCTTTTGAAGATCCACTTGCATCCTACGGGTTTTACCCCATCTGGAGCAACGTCCAACGTCCATACTTTGTTGGTGTACATGGACTCCATTTCGGTCCGCATTGCATCCAGCCATTTTACCGAGTCAACGTTCTGAATAGCCTGCTGGAAGCTAGTCGGCTCATCATAATCAATGATGTAATCCTCTCTATCCCCGTCTATGAGAAAACCGTAGTATCTCTCGGGCGGATGAGACTGCCTACTACTCCTGCGGAGCGGCGTAGGAATGTCATGTTCTTTTGAACCCTCTGGTTCTACTAAGCTTTCAGTAATAGTCTGTGGTTCTGGAATTTCTTCCAGTTCTATTTCGCTCCCACTTGTTTCCTTTTCTAAGAACCGGTGTTCCAGAAAATGGGCATTACGAGAAACAATGATCTTTTGTTCCTCTGCGTAATAGAAGAGATACCCCCTGGAGTTCTTTGGGTATCCCACAAACTTACACAGTACTGAGCGTGCCTCGAGTTTGTCCGCATGCTGCTTTTTGACAAAAGCCGGACATCCCCAGATCTTCAGATATTGAAGATAGGGTTTCTTCCCACTCCATATCTCATATGGTGTGGTGGGCACAGTCTTAGTTGGAACTCGGTTCAAAAGGTATGCAGCTGATTCTATTGCATATCCCCAGAATGATCGCGGCAACTCAGCGTTACTCATCATGGACCGTACCATATCCAAAAGGGTTCGGTTCCGTCTCTCCGATACACCGTTATGTTGCGGAGTGTTTCGAAGAGTAAGCTGAGAGAGAATTCCATTCTCTTTTAAGTAATCCAAGAACTCGGCACTCAAGTATTCACCACCTCGATCCGATCTCAGTGTCTTAATACTTTTGCCGGGTTTTTTTCTACTTCATTCTTATATTCCTGGAATTTTCCAAAGGCTTCGGATTTATGTTTCATTAAGAAGATATAACCGTACCTTGAAAAGTCATCCGTAAAAGTAATGAAGTAAGAATAACCGCTTCGCACATGTGTAGACATTGGACCTCACACGTCGCTGTGTACGAGTCCCAAGAGCTCGCTCGCTCTTACTCCGTGTCCAGTGAACGGAGTCTTTGTCATCTTTCCTCTGAGACAGGATTGACAAGTGGCATACGATTGATATTCGAACGGATTCAAATATCCTTCTGTATGTAACTTCGTCAACCTTCTCTCATTGATGTGACCCAGTCTACAATGCCATAAGAAAGTCTGATTTATTTCCGGAGACTTTCTTTTGTGTGTATTCTGGACATTGAAAATCTGTGGTTGGTTTAATACGTATATACCATTGCTTAATGTATCTGACCCAATCAGAACTTGATTAAGGTGAATGTTTACAACATTACTTACAAATGCAAACTCATAACCTTCTTTAGATAATAAAGATACAGAAATGATATTACAAGTTGCATTGGGTACAAAATAGCAATTACGAAAAACCAAAACATGTCCATCTGACAACCCCAAGTGATAGTCCCCCACGGCCTTAGCATCCATGCTAGCTCCGTTTGCAACTTTTAGGGTCATGTCACCTGCCTTCAAAACCCTACGGTTCCTCAACGCCTGCAAAGAATTACAGATATGAGATCCAGATCCGGAATCCAATACCCAGGAAGTAGAGTTTATTGATAGACAGTTTTCAATAACATACACACCTGAAGCTGAAGCCGCGACTTGCTTCAGATCCTGTGTTCTGGCTTTCCAAGCCCTGCAATCATTCTTCCAGTGACCTCTCTTTTGACAGAAAAAGCAGTCTTCCTTCCCTATAAGCTTCCCCGCTATCTTTGTTGCTTCTACCTTTCCCTTCATATCCACTTTACTAACATCGCCCCTTGGTTTGGCGGTGGCTTTCTTCTTCTTTCCCTTGGCTTTCGCCTTGGACCTAGAAGAGGAAGATCCTCCTACAAACAAAGTGGATGTTTCCTTACCTTTCTGTAGGGTGCCCTCTGCACTACTCAGCATGTTGAGGAGTTCTGAAAGTTCAACTTTTTTTCTTGCAAGTTGAAGTTCAGGATAAACTGGGCGTAAGTGGAAGGAAGGGACTGAAGAATCAAGTCCTTATAGAGCTCATTCTCCAATGTGGTCCCAAGGTCCGCGAGCTCCTCTATGAAGCCAATCATCTTAAGCACGTGTTCCGCTACCGATGATCCGACGGCCAACCTTGCCGAAAACAGCTTTTTCGACACTTCGTATCTTGCGATACGAGATTGATCTCCATACAGTTCTTTTGTATGGAGAAATATGGATTCGAGGTCCATATTCTCGTGCCTCCTCTGATGTTCGTTGTCCATAGAGGCAAGCACGAGGCACTTGGCCTTCGCGCAATCGATTTCCCAGGTCTTATGGATTTCCTTATCCGCGACGCTGGTTTTGGGACCTGGGACAGGTGGAGCTTTGGTGGTAAGGAGATACCCCAACTTGTCATAAGTGATTGCCATTTTGACATTCCTGAGCCAATCTTTGTAGTTTGGCCCTGTCAGTATGTTTTTTTATCTAGTAGTAACTTAAGTCCAGTCATGATCTTTGGTCGCTGCAATTAGGAGAGAGAGAAGAAACACTTTAGCATGATGCTCTTGCAAGTTTGGAGCGGTTTTTAATTTGTCTAAACAGGATGGCTCCCACTGTCTCTCGAATCCCTCCTCAAACCAAAAAGGAAGAATTAGTCAGGATCAATCTCACCGTACAATACTTGCTTAACCGTTCGGCCAGGCTGGTGTCGGTACTTCGAGGGAGGTTTTCCAACGCTTTCGCGAAGTTCCTTAATTAAATAACCTCTTTTCCCTGGGGGCGTAGCACCGCTAACACCTTTCTAGACACCTACTTGGTTTATAGCATTGATCGTTAAGTGAGAAATTTCCCGAGGAGCAGCATATACTCACAGTAGGATCGGGATCCAAATATCATTGTGTGACAAAACTGAAGGAATCCTACCAGAATCATCACACTCCAAATGGTATGCAGCGCTAGCAAGTTTCAGTTCTTTTGAATCTCCCGATGTGGATTTTTTCCCCATGCTCTTATGACCTTGGCGTGAGGTCAAAATGTCATAAGTCACATGTCAAGTTCTTCCCATCATTATCCAGGTTAATTTGAACCCACCCGTACCTACCCTTGACGTATGCCAAAATGGTAGTACGACTGTCTCAAACCAACGCATTCTATCTATGCAACAGATAAATATCCGGCAGCTACCAATCACTATGCCTTGGCGTGAGGTCAAAATACATAGCTTGAATACTACCGAATATTTAACTGAAATGATGGAGGGCTATGGATGGTTTTGGCAAAACCTTGAACGTAGTGAACTTGATATGATCGATGGAACGAGATAGATTTTAAAAGGAGTGGCTTAAGCTCCGCGTTTAAAAGTTCTTTTTGAAAAGAAACCGAGTGGTTTTTGAAAGTGTTCCAACGACTATTACTTGGTTTATTTTTCTTGCATTAATTTCAATGCGTCCCATCATTTAATCCTACCATTGCAGAAAACAACCAAAATATGACGTACGCTTATGCCATCAGCATTCGCCACAGGGCCCCGTCATTACCCGTTAGGTTACTTAACTAACGACAGAGCGGGGGCTGGACTAGCGCGGATGCAAAACATAAGCAACGCCTAAATAATATCATACATAGATATATTGTAATGATAGCCATTTCAGATCACAGATGAACACATTGGATATACTAGGAATCCGCAATTCGTACGAGCCTGTAACGAAAAGCGGATTACACCCATGCGATGAATAGCCAATACCCCACCCTAGACCCCTATGGGTGCGGCAAACTACCCGCCAAATATCCGAAGCGGAGCAACCTCCCTCAACGATGTGAGTAGGCCACTCGGCACTTCGAGATACCCGGTAGTTTGTGCACCCCACCTTGGGTCTATCCTAGGAGCAAAAACAGTAAAAAGAAATTATACAATGACGGCTACAACCCCGACCCGGTTGTGCGGCCAAAAATAATATTACATCAATTTACATATTACATGAATTGAAAGAAAAAATAAAACTCTCATCTCACAACCCCCGGCAATTCATTCGCGACAATCCAATGAATTCATATACACATACCATCAACATTACAGATCACAGATATGTATAACCCCCACTAATCGACCTATAGCGATTAGCGGACGTTCAATACATATAACACATCACAGATATATACCCATCAGCTTAAGTCTTTAGAAGTTCGTCTTGAAAAACTAATTTTTCTTTCTGTAAAATCTGGGCAGAAAAAACATATCCCAAAAATCGCAAAACAGCCCCAGAAACACTCTGCAAGAAACTTTTTCCTCGACCGGGTCAATTCGGCCGCGGAACCGCGGCGGGAGCATGCTCCCGCCGTGATTCCGCGGCGCTTTGACCGATTCGATGGACCAAATTTCTTGGGTGTTTTAACAAAAGCCTGAGCCGATTTTTAAGATAAGATTTATCAGTTTTTTTGGACAGAAAAAAATTCGGCAGAAACTTGATTTTATGGGTTTGTTTCGCGACTTTTACTTCGATCGAACTTCTAGTTACTTTGCTAACATGTTAGATAGTGTTTAACTAGGCTCTGATACAACTGTAAGTCTACGTTATCTCTCCCGGTACTTACGGGCTTGCGGAAATGATGAAAAACGATTTTTCAAGAGGTGGTAACATGGACTCAAAATACGGATCTTTGTTAAACAACTACCTAACAAACTAACTTGAGTTTTACCTACTCGGTTAGGGGGCTATACCTTTCTTGAACTCCTTCGTCTTCAACTCTTTCCGGTTTACGGATCGGCCTCACCTCGTCGTCTCCTTGCGCCGAAGATGGATCCACCTGAAAGCTTCTACCTTTGGCTTCTTCTTCGAACTTGAAGAAACTAGAACACTTGGTTTGCTAAACCTTGTGAACTAGGATGAGTAGAGAAGTGATTTGGGTTTTCTTTTATCTCTAAGGCAATGTTTCTCAACTCATGAGAGGGTGTTGCCTTGAACTAGAGAGAGAGCAAGAGTAAGAGCAAGAGGGAGAGCTCAAGCAAGAGAGAAATGAAATGAGAGAATGAGTAACTCTTTTGCCATCCAAGCTCTCATAATCCAAAACCATCATAACAAAATAGTAATCAAGTATTATGTGATGGTTTAATTCAAAATGGCTATATCATTTCATGCACACATTTTGCAAAAATAAACAAGCAAGCAAAAGTCTTTGCCATGAAATGATAGCCATTGTCATGATGATGGCCAACTGGTCCAACCTAGTCAACCGGTCAACAAAGTCAACACATCAACAAAGTCAACCCTTCAACAACCATTTCACTATAACACTTAATTAATATTATTGTTAATCATATTTCTTATTCTCATTAGGGTTTAGCCAAAATTCAATAGTCAACAGTCAACAGTCAACAACCCCAATGAGAATCCTCTGCCTCTGTCTCTCTGTCAACTGTGCATACACACCCGCATCCGCGTTCCGAGGAACACGAATACAAACGAGATAAAACCAATCCCAAAATGTACACTAGGATCTGGCTTAAGCCAAAGTCCGCTAGTGTTAACTGTCCGGACACCAAACGTGCACAAGTGCACGGATGTGACCGAACCCTGTCGCAAAACCATGCGACCTGTCGCAAAACCATGCGACCTCTACTCTTTTGCCTAAAGGCGAATAGCTTTCTGTGTGGGGCTCTAAAGACTCGACACTATGCTGGCAGTGGGTTTAACCACAGACCGCAAGCGGCACTAGCTGTGCGTAACGGTCCCCAGGCAGATGCCGACAAGAAGACTGACGAGGTGAAACCCATCTAAACTCCTACTGAGTCTGAATGTGACAATCTCTGTACAGTCCGGTCTGTTCGTCTGATACATCGCATGGCGGGCTTTGGGGGCGGTAAATGACAGTCCCCTAATAGCGGTACAATTCGTGTCGGAGTGTAGCCCAGAACACCCTGAGATAGCACTGGAAACCTACCAGTATATCTCGCTTGCCCTGGCCAGGGACTACTCATGTAATGGCTCTCCTAGACACAGCGCGCGATGTCAACCCCAAATACCGGGAGAGACGAATCCTGTCTAACCGTCACTGCATCCAAGTGCTTCAGGACTGCACCCAACTACTACCTGTTTGCACGACTCCTTTGAGCCTTGGTAGGGTAATAATCTAAGTACAGTAGGAACACACTCGAGGCGAAGTGACAGTGTCAAGTCAGCGGACTAAGCTGTACTCATGTCACCTGGGAACTTATAACTGATGATAGGTATAGTACCAACCAACAGTCCCCGACGAGTCCTGTCCAGTGTACTCGTAACCCAACGAGCACCCGCATACTATCTCAAGTACGACGTACTGATGGCTGTGAGATAGACTGTCTCCCACACTGGGATGAGAAGTGCATACGCTAGTCTACTCCAAAGTATCGATGCCCTGTCTCGATAGTCCTGCGACTAGGGACCTGCATAAGGATGTGCTTATAGATTACCCAGCCCCCAGTAGTGTGACTGCCATCACAACGCTGGTAATCAAGCAAAGATCCTAAGGGCTCCACTAATGTGTATAGGTGATATACTAAAATAAACACAGGTACACATTAAAGTAGAAACAAACCAAGTAGCATACTACTATATTGAGCAAGATTGTCTATACAAGGTGATTATCCCAAGCTTCCATTAAGTAATATACAAACTAGTATGATACAGTAACGGCCTCTAGGGCATATACACTAACAATAGCCCCGCTAACACCTTTCGAGACACCTACTTGGTTTATAGTATTGATCGTTAAGTGAGAAATTTCCCGAGGAGTAGCATATACTCACAGTAGGATCGGGATCCAAATATCATTGCGAGACAAAACTGAAGGAATCCTACCAGAATCATCACACTCCAAATGGTATGCAGCGCTAGCAAGTTTCAGTTCTTTTGAAACTCCCGATGTGGATTTTTTCCCCATGCTCTTATGACCTTGACTTTGGCCAACAAATCATAAGTCACATGTCAGGTTCTACCCGTTATTCTCCAGGTTAATTTGAACCCACCCGTACGTACCCTTGACTTTGGCCAATAAGGCAGTACGACTGTCCCAAACCAACACATCTATCTATGCTGCACATGAATACCAAATAGCTACCAATCACTATGCCTTGACTTTGGCGAACAAACATAGCTTGAATACTATTGACTATCCATGTGAAACGACGGAGGGCTTTGAATGGTTTTGGCGAAACCATGAACGTAGTGAACTTGATATAATCGATGAAACGAGATAGCTTTTAAAAGGAGTGGCTTAAGCTCCGCGTTTAAAAGTTGTTTTTGAAAGGAAACCGAGTGGTTTTGAAAGTGTTCCAACGACTCAACTTTGGTTTATTTTCTTGCATTATTTTAATATGTCCCATCATTTAATCCTACCATTGCAGAAAACAACGAAAATATGACGTACGCTTATTCCATCCACATTCGCCACGGGGCCCCGTCATTACCCGTTAGGTTACATAACTAACGACAGAGCGAGGGCTGGACTAGCGCGGATGCAAAATATAAGCAATGCCTAAATAGATATCATATATAGATATACACATTCGTCACATCCAATGATAGCCATTCCAGATCACAGATGAACACATCGGATATACTAGGAATCTGCAATCTGTACGAGCCTGTAACGAAGAGCGGATTATACGGTCGCGATGAATAGCAAAGACTCTACCCTAGACCCTTACGGGTGCGGTAAACTACCCGCCAAGTACCCGAAGCGAAGCAACCTCCCTCAACACCGTGAGTAGGCCACTCGGCACTTCAAGATACCCGGTAGTTTGTGCACCCCATCTTGGGTCTATCCTAGGAGCAAAAACAGTAAAAGAAATTATACAATGATGGCTACAACCCCATCCCGGTTGTGCGGCCATATAAATAATATTACATCAATTACAAATTACATGAATTGAAAGAAAAAGAAAACTCTCATCTCACAACCCCCGGCTATTCATCCGCGATAATCCAATGAATTCATATACACATACCATCAACATTACAGATCACAGATATGTATAACCCCCACTAATCGACGTATAGAGATTAGCAGACGTTCAATACATATATCACATCACAGATATAACCCGTTAGCTTAAGTATTTAGAAGTTCGATCAAAATACGGATTTTTAGACCCCAAAAACAAATTTTTCTTTATGGAAAATCTGGGCAGAAAAATCACATTCCAAAAATCCCAAAACACCCCACTGAACACACTGCAGGAAACATTGCCCACGATCGAGTCAACTCGGCCGCGGATCCGCGGCGGGAGCATGCTCCCGCCGCGTTTCCACGGCGCTTTGACCGAGTCGATGGACTATTTTTCTTGGGTGTCTTTTAAAAAGCCTCAGCCGATTTTTAGTGCAAGATTAATTATTTTTTGAAAAGGAAAAACAATCGGCAGAAACTATACATTTCGGGCGTGTTTCGTGACTTTTTCTCCGATCGAACTTCTAGTTACTTTGCTAACATGTTAGATAGTGTTTAACTAGGCTCTGATACCACTGTAAGTCCACGTTACCTCTCCCGGTACTTACAGGCTAGCGGAAATGATGAAAATAATTTTTCTTTTGGTGGTAACATAGACTCAAAATACGGATCTTTGTTAAACAACTATCTAACAATCCTAACAAGAGTTTTACCTACTCGGTTAGGGGTTATACCTTAACTTGAACTCCTTCTCTTGGTCTCCTTGTGGTGGTCGGATGATTCTCTCCTCGTCGTCTCTTTGTGCCGAAGATGGATCCACCTGAAAGCTTCTACCTTTGGCTTCAACCTCAATCTCGAGGAAACTAGAACACTTGGTTTGCTAAACCTTGTGTACTAGGATGAGTAGAGGAGTGTGTTGGGTTTTATATCTATGCTTCTTGTTTCTCAACACATGAGACAAGTAGAACCATGGACTAGAGAGAGCAAGAGGAAGAGGGAGAGCTTGAGGATGAAAGAGAATGAGAATGATAGAATGAGCAAGACTTTTCTCACCCTTGCTCTCATAATCCAAAATCATCATAACACATAATAATAATTGAGTATTATGTGATGGTTGTTATCATATCAAGTGGCCATATCATTTCTTGCATTAAATGCAATGTGTGAACAAATAAGCAAACTAAGGTCAATGCCAAGAAATGATAGCCATTGTCATGATGATGGTCAACAAGTCCAACCTAGTCAACCGGTCAACTAAGTCAACAAGTCAACAAAGTCAACCATTAACAACCATGTCACAATAATACTTAATTAATATTATTGTTAATCATATTTCTTATTCTCATTAGGGTTTAGCAAAAGTCAACAGTCAACAACCCTAATGAGAATCCTCTGCCTCTGTCTCTCTGTCAACTGTGCATACATACCCGCATCCGCATTCCGAGGAACATGAATACAAACAAGATAAAACCATTCCCAAAATGTACACTAGGATCTGGCTTAAACCAAAGCCCGCTAGTGTTAACTGCCCGGACACTAAACGTGCACAAGTGCACGGATGTGACCGAACCCTGTCGCAAAACCATGCGACCTCTGCTCTTTTGCCTAAAGACGAATAGCTCTCTGTGTGGGACTCTAAAGACTCGACACTACGCTGGCAGTGGGTTTAACCACAGACCGCAAGTGGCACTAGCTGTGCGTAACGGCCCCCAGGTAGATGCCGATAAGAAGACGGACGATGTGAAACCCATCTGAACTCCTACTAAGCCTGAATATGACAATCTGCGTACAGTCCGGTCTGTTCGTCTGAGAATATCGTATGGCACGCCTAGGGGGCGGTAAACGTCTGTCCCCTAATAACGGTACAAGTCGTGTCGGAGTGTATCCCAGAACACCCTGAGATAATACTGGAAACCTACCAGTATATCTCTCTTGCCCTGGCCAGGGACTTTGTGTAATGGCTCTCCTAGACACAGCGCGATATCAACCCCCAATACCGGGAGAGACGAATCCTGTCTAACCGTCAATGCCTCCAAGTGATTCGGGACTGCACCTAACTACTACCTGTTTGCACGACTCCTTTGAGCCGTGGTAGGGTAGTAATCTAAGTACAGTGGGAACACACTCGAGGCGAAGTGATAGTGTCAAGTCAACGGACTAAGCTGTACTCATGTCACCTGGGAACTGATAACTAACGATAGGTATAGTACCAACCAACAGTTCCCGACGAGTCATGTCCAGTGTACTCGTTACCTAACGAGCACCCGCATACTATCTCAAGTACGACGTACGGACGGCTGTGGGACAGACCGTCTCCCACACTGGGATAAGAAGCGCATACGCAGTCTACTCCGGAGTATCGATGCCCTGTCTCGATAGTCCTACGACTAGGGACCTGCATAAGGATGTGCTTGTGGATTACCCAGGCCCCATGGGCGTGACTGCCATCACAATGCTGGTAATCAAGCAAAGATCCTAAGGGCTCCACTAATGTGTATAGGTGATATACTAAAATAAACACATGTACACATTAAAGTAGAAACAAACCAAGTAGCATACTACTATTTTGAGCAAGATTTTCTATACAAGGTGAATATCCTAAGCTTCCATTAAGTAATATACAAACTAGTATGATACAGTAATGGCCTCTAGGGTATATACACTAACATATGCAAAGCATGAACGAGAGCTACCAGTTTTTAAATAAGTTTCTACAACATCTTTAGGTTTCTTTTAGTTTCATTAATCTCATTAATAAAGTCCCATTTTATTATGCTTCACAAGCATCACATTTGAAACGAAATCTGCAATATAACATATATCTCATATATATAATATAAACATTCGCCTCAGGCAGTAATATGATCTCATCACAGAACATTGCAGCAGAAGAACATATATGAAATATTGGATATACTAGGACGTCCGTATTTTAATACGATCCTGTATAAAACACGGATTCCACAGTCGCGATGAATAGCCAAACCCACAGCCCTAGACCCCTATGAGAGCGGCAAGCAACACTGCCAATTCTAGGGTTAGGAGACCCGGTCTCGACTCCTCGAGATGGTCTCCCACTGGACCCTAGAACCCGGTTACTTGTGCTCCCCGCCTTGGGACTACCTAATACGGAAAAGTAAATAATATACAATGGTGACATCATCCTCAGCCCGGAAGTGCCCCAATAAAAGAATATTACATTCAATGAATTTTACATGAATGAAAAAGAAAAAACTTTCATCTCACATAAAACCCCCGGCTATTCAAAACGCGACGATCCAATATAACATATCACAGCAACACATAATATCTCATATCATCAACGTAAGCAAGTATGTGTATCCTGATTGTCGTTGATGTATAGCAACGAAGCCGGCGATACACCACATACTACGCTTACGGTCACAGAAAAGAAAGTGTAAAACTACAACAGTTGGAATCCGCAACCTCCTCAGACATCGCATGCCTAACCAAATGAATTCCTTAGACATCGCATGCCTAAAAATTATAAACCCCGCATTTTAGTCTCATTATCGAAAACTCTTTTCAATATAAAGTCGGGCAATTCAACAAGATTCCCGACATCCTGATCAAATGCTCGTCGCAAACTTTAGTAGACGGCCGCACCCACGATGCCATCGACGAAGTGCACTAAGGCGGAACCCAGCTGCCGCGAGCACCTGAACTGATGCTTTTGGCGACGGGGTTCTCCTACAGTCACTTGGTCGGGGCTATGGGGCGTGGCTCTCTATTAAGTTTACCCGGAGAGTATCCGCGTACGCTACGTGATTGCGAAGGACTTTTGATCGCATCAAAATCCCGTGGCAACCGATCATCTGAGACTAAACTGCTAGATTTATAACATTCAATTTAGTTATCTCATAACTACTTGTGGATTCCAAATATTGTATCACATTCCAGATAAAAAGACAGTGTTAAACTTTCCGATCGAATAATCAAACACCCAAGTTTTCCAAATAGTTCTCAACACTTGAAATTAGTTTTTAAAAAAAATCCATCACATGCTACAGTACCAATGGTCCAGCCGTAGAAGGGTCAATCCAACGCCTCACATGTGGCATGCCGTACTGCCACAAACCCTAAGGCTCAGAGGCAGTTCAAGACGGTCACATAATCGAGTTAATGTTTGTTGTCTTCTAAAGGGTCCACCGCGTTACTGGCACGACTTAGAACGTTCCTAAACTACGGAAAAATCCAACGCTTAGAAATTTTCCGACATGGGAAAAAGCGAGTTATTGATATCCGGTCGAACTTTTTAACACGATCTAAAAATTACCCGGACAAACTGAACAAAGTTAAATTATCCGATCGAATTAACGATTCCCCAATACAACCCTAGAAAACTCAACACTTGAGTGGAATTAAAAATTCCCAGAAAAAAATGACAAGAAAGGACCTAAGAATAAATATATGAAGTATGAGGGACTAAGTCATAATTTTGGCCGCGGAACCGCTGCCAAACCCTTGGTTTGGCCGCGGTTCCGCAGTCATATAAGAGCATTAGTGGGCCGTACTTCACAGTAATTCTTAGTTTTTCCTGCTTAATTTTCTGACCATTTTTAATTCATAAAAAATCACATTTTTGAAAATTGTCCAGAGAAGGGTTCATATGGGAGTATTCGGGTTCGATCGGACTTTAAACTTCGCTCAGACTTCGCCTAAAGCTCTAGCTTGGCTCTGATACCACTATAGGGTTGCTAGGCACACGTACAAGGGTCTACGATGCATCAAACATGCCCGATTTAAAATTTAGCCGTGCCGAACAACCCAAAGCCGGATCTTTAAACTAGAGTTTAGGCGAAAACAAGTATGTTAAACAGTTTAACACTAAGTGAGAGGGATTACAACCTTTGTAGATCCGGTCCTTCACTTTTTAAGCTCCGTGTTGAGGTCCCTTCGCTGCGATCATCATGTTCCGGACTCTCGAGAGCATTCACGAAGAGAAAGATGCAGTCTTGCTTCCTATCTTCGATAATAAAGATGATCTACCTTGAAGTTTCATTAACACAAGCTAACACTCACTAAATGAAGTGAACACTCTCATCTAAAGGGCAAGGATAGATGAGGATGATGAAGTAGGATTTTTGCTCTCATTTATTTTCTTATTCTCACTCATTTTCATCACTTGGAAAAAAGCTAGAAAGCTTTTTCCATGAAAAGAAAGAAGAAGGAAGAATAAGATGAATAAATCATTAGAATCCTCTTGTGATGAATAATGAAAAGAAGATAGTGATGAATAATGAAAAGAAGATAATGATGAATAATGCAACCATGGTTAACTTAACCTTTGTAGAGATTTAACTAGGGCTAGGGTTTGGGTTAGGTTAAAGATGAGTCACTTGAAAATATCTTGACAAAAACAAAAAGAAACCTTCTAGAAGGTTCATGAATGAACTAACCCAAATCAAACCCTAATCTTGTATAATCTCCACTAATCATGTTGCATTAGTTATCATATCATGTTAAAATATTATATATCACATATATAACATTTATTGTAACAAAATAAAATAATACAATTAACATATATCGCATATATATCAATGTATTACCCGAGTGAGAAAAAGAATCTTTTAGTGAGCTAATATTAGTTAATTTAATTTAATATATCATATATATTATTATACATTAAATTATCAAATCAACACTTGATCCGACAATCCGGCTATATCGCATATAACCGACTAATATCTCATTTACCGATTCATCGAATCAACACTTGATCCGATGACCCGGCTAATATCAAATATCGCGAGAATAGAATACGGTATCTCATATCGCATTATCCTCGGTCCCGCACATATCACATATGTGCTCCTACTCCGTTTTTCCTGAGTCAAGAAACCTCTGTGTAGGACTCTAAAGAATCGTCAATACGCCGGCCGTAGGTGATGATCATATCAAACACCCATAAGCTACAAGCGGTCAGCTAAACATAACAACCACCCAGGTATTGAGCGCTCAGAAGATCAACAAGCAAGCCTGTACATTCTCCTGTAAATCCAATCAGTAACACTCCCTTACAGTCCGGTCTCGTCGTCTGATATGTCACATATCTCGCCTAGGGGTGGTAAACGTTAGACCCCAGTAGCTCGATAAGTCGTGTCGATATGAGGTTTATAACAGTTCGAGAAACTACTGATTACACTTACCAGTAAATCTCAGCAACCCTGGCTAGGGATTTCCAGTTATAGCCAATCGAACACAGCACAACATCAACTCCCTATACCGGGAGAGACGAATCCCCTCATATCGCTCATTACCTCCATGTGATTCGGGACTGTACCCAAAAGCCACCTTTTTGCACGCCCTCTTGGACGTGGTATGATTGAAATCAAAGCACAGTGGGAATCACACAAGACTCTATGACGATCTCGGGTCAACAGACTACTCTGTACCAGTGTCACCGGAGAACTGCTATCTGACGTGAGGTATAATACCATCTGGGAGTTCTCGGCGAGTCCGTCCAGTGTACCCAGTCTCTTCTGAGCACCCGTACACCATCCTTGATGTCAAACACCGATGGATATGGGATCATCCATCGCCCATCATATGGGTCAAGATGCGTATACACTAGTCTACTCTGGTGTATCGATGCCCTGTCTCGATACACCCTCGACTAGGAACAGTTATTGGATGTACTCGTCGACCACCGTGGCCCCACTAGTATGATCTCATCATAGTCCTTGTAGTCGAGTACATATCCTAAGGGCTTTATCAACATGTAACATAGAGACAATCAGAGTACATGTTAAGATGAAGTACAACCAGATAGCGTACTATCATGTCGAGCAAGAAAGTCCTCCTTATATATGTCCAAGCATCCATTACAATATATATCGTATGTACAGTAATGGCCTCTAGGGCATACATATAACTAACAATGGGCTTCATACAGTTGAGTTGATTTTGTTCGTATGTATGCACACGATTTGGTTTTTGCACTCGGTATAGTTCATATAGGCTTGCGGTGCAGTGATACGCATTTTGTGCACTTAGTTGCACTGGACTTCGATTTCGATGGTGATGCTCGATATTTGTTTTGTGCACCTTGTGCGACTGATTGGATTTTGCGCATGTTCGGCCCTTGATATTGGATTTCATGATTTCGTGCACGATGGATGCACCTGATTTGGATTTTCGCGCATGTTCGGCGCATGTTATGAGATACGATTTTGGTGCACACCAGATGCACAAAATCGAGATTTTCGTGCATGTCAGATACACCTAATTTTGCTGTCAGGCACACGCGTTGCCTATGACAGAGGTTGTGTGCACACCCGTTGCACCTAGATGTTGTTTTTGTGTGCATGTATGGCACATATTTGGATTTTGGTTTCCGTGCGCACCAGACGCACGTAGTATTCATATGCACGTATTGGGATTGATTTTCTTATGGAGCAGTACGTTTTTATGATGTTTTATTATTGTTTTCACACTGAGCAGGACTAGTCAGAGGACAGTACCTGGATATATTTTGCATGCATTGATAGTTATCGAAAGGATTTCCAAAAAGCGAGCTATAGTCTCAGTATTTACCTACGTGTCTGATATGACACGAAACATTTAAAACAAGGAAACCCTTCTAAATTGTTTCCAAAACGGCGGAACGTACATATTAAACGAAAGGTATATACGTATATGGTTATTTTCTTATGATAGACGCCCGCCACTGCGTGGTGTTATGCGCATTGCACAACGACTTTAAAAGATTTGGCGTGCATCTCCTTTAGATAGTTACATGTATAGATTTGACATTTACATGTATAGTTCCGATTTATATTATATTGGTTTTGCTTTGGATTTGGCATTCGTGTCTTTACCATGACTCCGATGATTGCAGGACGCTTGACGGAGTTTGATTTTGAGTTATCGGCTCATTACTCATGCACGTGCATTGCGCTATGATGCGTTTGGATGTATTGATGACTTCGGAGCCCCGACGACTTGGACATTTTATTGAAATATTTTAGAATTTGGGGGTTTAAATTTAAATCCGGGGACCGAATTTCTTTAAGGAGGGAAGATTTGGACATTCAAAAAAAAATTAAATATTATTTTTGGGAATTTTTATAAGTTAATATTAATTTTTAATGAATATTTTAATATTTCGTTATAATTAAATACCGATAAATGGGGGAAAATTTGGAAAAATTATGGAAAATTCTAAAATAGGGTATTTTGTGGAATTTTGCCATTTTTAAGTTTTTATGGTTTATTATATGCTAATTTAGTGTTAATCGCGATTAAAAATCGCTAATCGGGTTTTTAACATTTTTGTGCAAAAATGTGCATATATCATTTTTCCACACTTGTTACATGTTTTGGGATATGGTTGCTTAGGGTTTGCCTTTGAGTGAGATGGAAAAGAAAAAGAGCGCAGCGCAACTGCGCCAGCGCACCACTGTTTGACACGTGGTGCGCAGCGCAGAGCGCAAATTATCCGAAGCGTTGCTTCCTTTATTTAAAATTTGAATTTTAAAATAGTGCCTTGCTCTGATTAGGGTGCGCTGCCTTGGGCGCAGCTCCCCTTACGCTGGCGTGTCTGCTTTTGACACGTGGCGCTCTGCGCGTAGCGCAAGGGATCTGAAGCGTTGCTTCACCTTTTGAATTTGAAATTCAAACAGAGCTTTGCTCTGATTGGGGGAAACAAATGCCCCCCACCGTTGCGCTCACATGGTGCACATGTGAGTGCAGCGATGGCAAGATCCAGACTGTTGGATCAACTCAGGAGTTTAAGAGGCGCTTGAGCGCCTATAAATAGGACCCTTGGTCCTCAGCTGATGATTATCATCTTCAAGAATTTTATTTTCAGAGCCTTGCTTTTGTTTTCAAGAACCTTAAGAGTTAAAACTCTAGAAAAAATTTTAGGTAAAAATTTAAACTTAATTAAATCAACTTTTATTAATAGAGCCCTGCTCTTATAGATCTTTTGATCTAAAAAAATCCCCTTTGGGGCTTCACAAACAGAGCTTTGCTCTCAAGAATTTGTTTCAGAGTTTCTTAACCAATGAACAGAGCTTTGCTCATTGACAGAATATCGGTCTTTTGATCTTCTGATGATGAACTCTTTAGAGTTTTTCATGGATCTTTAAGATCCCAAACTTTGATTTTTAGAAATTAATTTTTCCTTTGATGGATTTTTCCATCATTATTACAGAGCTAGGCTCTTTAAGGAATTTTATTCCCTTGTGACCAGAGTTTGACAAGTGTCACTCTGTGACAGAGCTTTGTCTGAAAAAGGGAGATTTTCTCCTTGTCTCAAGGGATTTCTCATTTAATGAGAATATTCTTTTTGAGGATTTCCTTATTAATTGACAGTCTCATCCAATGATGAGGCTGTCTTATTAACTGATGCATTGTTATCTGGATTTTGTGGGTCCCCCTTTGGTCCCCTCTCCACTGCATTGCAGTGTAGTATAAATTTCAAAGTATCAAGCGTCGGAAATTTTAAAATTAAATTATGATACTGATACTTGAATTTCGTTTTTTCTTGCAGGCAACATGTCTGATGATCTTTCGTTCCCATTCTCCCGCTCAGAAGGAGGATTCCCTGAGGTGCCGGTGGACCGGGAGGTTCTTACTCTTATTATGGATTACGACCGTGAGTATAAGAACCTTCACCTGTGGGGTAGGTGGTACAGCGAGATTATCAAGAGTCGCCGAAGCTTCTCTTGCGCGACGCCGTCAGAGCCGATCTCGTCGATCCCATATGCAGATGCACCCCCAGTGAACTATGCCGTGGAGGTCGTAAATTGGAATTCGGAGGATCTTCTTCAGCCTTCGATTGCTGCCATCCCCATGCAGCCGCTGGCAGTCGTGGATATTCTGGGGCGGCGCATATGGCAGGGTGAGTCGCGCCCTTGGGGAAACCTTATAACATCGGATTGACCTCTCGACAATCGGCCGGGTATTTGCAGTGGGCCAGGTACATCTTGTCAGCGAAGAAGACGCATTTGATGAAGATTGGTCTGTACCCCGCAGTGTATGCCTCATTGTTCGAGTACCCTGCTCCTCCGACATGGTGGGTTAAGGCATTCGTGGAACATTGGAACATCCCCACCCATACCTTTCTTCTGACGGACAGGGAAGTCTCTATCCCCCCTGAAGATTTTGTTGAGATTTTTGGTTTGTCGGTGAGGGGGGAGCATTATGAAGAGCTACTTCCTTTTGATGAATATGTCATCGCCACCTAGCAGCTAGTAATGGGCCTAACGCCGGAGAATGCTATTCAGCACCAGTTTCCGAGCTTGGTAAAGGTGCTGAATATGTATGAAAGCCTCTATTTGGAATCGGGAGGCCGGGGAGTTAGTTTTCCAGACTTCATCGCCCGCTTTCTTCGACCGGAGATTCTATCGCAGCGGAGCGAAAAATTTGCCAAGCTTGACGACCCTTTCGACTTTGGCATAGATCGTCGACCAGTACTGGAAGACGATCAAAAGGGTTTTTATCTCCCCGATGCCGCCATTACCGCCTTATTGGAAATGGCCGCCTCGGGCATCGACGAGGAGACCTTCTTTCTCTGGTTTCTGGGGCTATGGCTGTGCTGGTTCGCACTCCCCATGCACCCGTGCTACATGAGGCCGTATGTCTTCTACCCAGCGCATCGGATGGTGGCTGGTATACAGTTGTCGATTGGAATCGCCGGGTTGGCCCATCTGTATCATAGACTCAGCGTGGCGGCGGACGCAAATGAACCGGGTGTGAAACCCGCCAATCTCCCGATGCACAACTTTACTTCATGGATGGAAATGCATGTGCTCGGGGTTTTTGGTATTCACAAGAGGCCCTCGTTCTACGAGAAGTGCAGACTCCCGAGAGTCATGCGGTTAATCGGCGCTTCTATTGTGAATCCTCCTCCGCGGGAGTCTAGGGGGTTGCTTCTTCGTCCGCGCACGGTCGGAGCGGGCATTTCTTTCACGGACAAGGTCATGACCATCGGCCCGGAGACTTCCAAGGCGGTGTTGGCGTTGCGTGATAGTTTCAAGGACGGGGCCTTCGTATTGAAAGCCCGGGAGATTCTACATTTATACTCCATCCGGCAGGGCTTCCTTGTGTTCAGGCAGAATGACTTAGCACTCTTTATGAGGTACAACCCCCATCGGTTCGCCCAACAGCTAAGCTATAACCAGGGGGTCCCATTGGAGGCGTTTTTGGAAGAGCCTGCGGCCACCAGGGAGGGGATACGGAGCGTGCTACATCATTTTATGCGGCTGAATACGGGATCCCACTTCTTAATTAGCGAGCCGACTTGCATTCCAAGGGCTCTCAACATATACGAGGCTTGGTATCAGCATGCGATGGGCGCTGTTATCCGAGAAGAGAAGCGGTTGCTACTTGACCGCAAGGGTGCGCCCCCCGCCAGCGATCGCAAAGTCTCTCTAAGGCAAAGGACCCCTGTCGTTCCTCCGCCGAGAGGAGATGCTGGAGATGAGACTCCGCGTGTGCTGAGCCCTCCGCGTGGGTTGCCCCGTGATTCAGTGGCCGCGCCTCCAGCGCACCGTGCTTCAATGGAGACGGTGAATGTGGTTTCGCCTGAATCCGGCGTGGGCTCAGACATCGGGACCCGCCTTGTAACGAGTTGAAAATCGTTTCGGTGAAATTTCGGGAAATCGGTAAAATAAGGGGGTTTTCTGTAAAAAGTCAAAATACAAATATTTTTATTATAAAATTAAATATAAATATTCTAGCTATGTAATTGCTAGTATTTGGTGTTTATTGAGCCACTGGTGAAATTTCAAATTTTCTGAAATTTTTTCCGAAATTAATTATTTTAATATTATTTTATGCCGTCACTAATACATTTAATTAGGGAAAATTACAAATTGGAATGAGTTGAAAAAAATTTGTACACCATAGAACATTAAAGAAAATTTTAACATGTGGTTTTTGAATTGAAATGAAGTTGTTAAACGGTGTTAGAAAATATCGAAGAAAAAGGCTTAAATAGTGAATTTAGTGTAAATGGATGTTTGGGGTATAGTATTTATCCTTTTCCACCACCCCACACCCATACCCAGACTTACACACCCCCATTTATCCTTCCCCTTGGCTGAATTCAGCATCCCCCCCCCCTCAATTTTCCCCACTTGTTTTGCAAAAGAAAAGAAAAGAAAAGAAAAGAAAGGAAAATGAAAGAAGTAAAATGGTGGACTTTGACTTTTCTCCCCACTTTCTCCACCTCACTCTCTCTCCTCCCTCACCCCCTCCAATTCTGGCCGAATATTTCAGTCCCCAACAGCAGCCCCCCTTTCCCTCTTCTCCTCTCTTTTTCCATCAAAAAAATTGTCCAAAATCAAAGTAAAACCTCACCGAAATCAAAATCCAACTCCTACTCATTTCTCATTTTCCTATCTAGCATGGATCTTGGTGCAAGGATTTCAAATTGGAGGTCTAGATCTTAAGTTTGATCCATGGTTCATGAGGTATAAATCTTGGCCTTTTGTTTAAATTGTTGATAAATACTTTAGTCTAGCTTAATTATAAGTTTAATTGTGGTTTAATTGAAAGATGTGGGTTTTCAAGAGAAGGATTAGATTAGGATTTTGTTGTGGATTTGTGTTGTGATAAATTGTGCATTGTTTAGCGATGTGGATTAACATCTTAAGTTTTGTAGAAATCTAATCTAGTTGTTAATTACAAACCATTACTTATAAAATGTCCTAATTAACTTATTTTGCTAACTAGGGTTTTTGGAAAATTGTTAAATGCTTTAGATTAAAATATAATTATGGTTTCATGTCATCATAAATATTATAATGAGTGGTTTAATGCCTTGGACCATGCAAAATCAAGCGTAATTATTGTTTTGTGCTTTTTTAGTTGAAATTGTTAAAATTGGATAAATTGCAAAACTAGAATTTTTATTTTATAAGAATTGATGAGATTAAATTTTTGAGTTGAGTTGTATGACTTATTTTAGATGTTTAATAAGTATTATGGCCGCTATATTTGTTTAAACATCGAGTTTTGTACAAAAACGGGTAATTTTTGCTTGCTAGATTTTCGGAAAAATGGCTTTTAAAGTGAGTTTGGGTTTTTTTGTGAATTTTAACCTATTTTATATTATAATTAGTGTTCGTGAAAGCGCAAATGAGTGTTTTTGGGTTTTTGTCGATGGTTTGACGTTTGTACATCGAAATCGAGAGTTGGTTTGGCTATTCTTGCATGCATAGGCGATAGGTTTTGACCTATGCGTGATACGCGTGCCGATTTGATTTTCGTATGCCGTTTTGATTTCGAATTTGGTTTTAATGCGATACGCTGCGTTATGATATGTAGGTACCCCATGTAGACTTCGAGACGACAAGCAAGTGCGTGGCGACGTCGGCACCGACGAGCGAGGACCAGGTGAGTAGATTTATATCTACGGGGAGAAGTCGGGTGGATGGCGTATAACACCCCCGCAGTTCGTGGTAATGTATACGAATACGTATACACACATATATTGATTATATATTGTTTAAGATTATTAATGTTAAAGATGTATATTTGGTATGTTGGATTGGTTTAGTGTTGCGAAACACTAGAGTAGTGGTTGCACCACACATACACACATACACCCATACTTGCATACATTCTTCTTTCATATGTGCGTATATGAGAATATATTTTTATGTGTTCACATAGGTATGGGACTATGTGTTCATATACTTGATTTGAGAATAGTACTTGGGATTTGAGATGAGTCAATGAGATTCGATTTGAGGCCGTGAGATCGGTGATATGACAGGGTTCGTATTTGATATACGACCTGATGTTTTAGCGGTTCCTTTGACGTAGTTTTCACACACGTGCATGCATACTTAGCGGGTATCAGTATTGTACTAGACAGAGATCAGTACCTAGATTAGGATCTTTGATAAAGAAGATACCAGATGAATAATGTGATGAACACGATATTGACCCGTACCCAAATTTAGGGATGTCGTACGACGGATTTACGTACGAGCTATATAATGATGATAGATCCGCACTCTTGACTTGGGAATATCTGATTATAGATATAGTATCAGATGTGATATTATCGAGGCGGGATCACCGACTAATATATATATATATATATATACACACACACACACACACACACACACACACACACACACACATATCGACTCAGACGTTAGGCGGCTTCCTTACCTTTAGTTTAGCTTGACAGTTTAGCCCTATAGTTTTGTGTAGTTGTTAGCCCATATTAGTTGTTATTGTGTCTAGTATTTAGCTCCCGCTCATTATTGTTGTTGCTCCGCATCGCATACTTATTTTTGAATCATATTCTATTGTTAATATCATGCTGTTAGGACACCAGCACCATTACCGATGACGCGTATGTACCACGTACACTTACTTGCTGGCTCACACACATCTTCATCGGTAATTGCCATGTCACGAACACTTTAGAAAATACTATTTCATTTGACATAAGTTGTTAGCTAATAGTTTAGACATGATATTAGTGTACTTGCCTTATATGCTAGTTTAGACATTGTAGTTATTACTTGCTACTTCATGCATGTTATTATTTACTGTTGTGTCGCATTCATGGATTTTCATGCATATATTCACTTTTTACATGCTATTGAGGATTTGGATTCGGATTTTCATGAGATTTCCTGGATTTGGGGGAAAACCGCAAAAAACACTTATAAAATTCTCTCTCTTTTTAAAGAAAAGTGCAGTTTTTCTATGATGTAAGAGTCGTCCACCATGAGTTTGCTGATGGATTTTGCGACCCGAGTTCGAGGAGTGGAGGAACCGTTTTGGATACATGGTGGACCCGGTGCGATACCCCGGGGAAAGAGGATCGCAGATGATGGCGTTGAGCATGGCAGGGGAGCACTACCTACCGGTGATATTACCCGACGCGTCGGATATCCGGAGAATACCGTCGTGGTCTAGAGATTGATGGTACGGGACGGTCTGGATTGACGGCGCCCTAGATAGTGAGATTGAGATATTGAGACATTGGGATTTATGTTTTGTGTCGATGCTAGACACTGTATATGCTGATTTCATTTATGATACCCCTTTTAAAAGTACAGAAATCTCACTAAATTATGAAAGCAGTTTTATTCTGTTTCATGCATTCATACATCATTCATATGATATATTGCTAACTGAGGCACTGACACGGACACTTGGGATTACACTTGGGTTAGACTTTTACCCTAGCCATTATTATAGGCTGCTAGTTATATATATTTGAGGATATATTATGATTGTTGACCTAGGATTGCGTTGTTCATGCGATTTCTGTTCGTAAATGTTTTTCTACTCACGAGTTGGCAACTCACCCCCGTTGTGCCACAGTTCTTGCAGGTTTTTCCGTACAGGTATCATTACGGCTTTGCTGGCACTGCTTATTTCGGGTGACTTGCTAGTAGGTGGGTTTATTTGTATCGTACCCCCCTATTATATACCTTGTATATTATTACTCTGTTGTGTCTAGAAGTTCCATCAACCAAACATGTATTTATTTTGAGATAGAGATCAGTGATGTTATTCTTTCGACCTTAGAGTCGCACGTTATATTTCTGTGGATTTCTTGTTGTTTTGAGTTTCCTTTTGAGTTTTGATCCTCGCCCTTGGCGTTGTATATTATATTGCTTTTGTGGTTGTGACCGTCGATTGACGAAGAGCTAGCTCCCGCTTGGGGATGCCTTTTATTGATTTCGTATACTATTCATGTTGTATCCCGTTTGGGGGCCAGTATTTACAAAAGAGACTCTGCCGAAATTTTCGGGAAATAGTTGATGTTTTTAAAAAAACGCATAATTCGGCTCATGCTATTAAAACTACTGGATTTTAAATTGGTTTTCCTTCACTCTACTACTTTTCTTGGTTTGGATTTCTGCGTTTTCGGTTTACTTAAATTACGTACGCCTCGAGACGTTTCGTATTTTAAGTGCCAGTCATGTTCCGTACTTTCGGGACGTGAGAAAGTTGGTATCAGAGCGTTAGGTTTTACCTTCGGAGCGTAGGATGACCCTTGGTTGATGGAATAGGTAACTAAAGTAGAGTGATGTACCGTGGGTATGTTCCGCGGCATATTTACGATACGTTAATCCACTTAAGAAGCCTTAGGATGTATATTTCTTTGCTCAGTATTATATTCATTCATGATCTAGCCTCATCGGTACTAGTTATGGTTTTGCTGCCACGATTACGGGCAGGGAGAGCTACGGCTAGAGTTGCGGTCAGCACGAGCTCGTTACGAACGAGGACTGACCAGGGCGTGATTCCGGCGACATACGATTGCATTGAGAGGCGTCGTATTATTGTGTTTTCGCGCCACGAGCGTTTGAATGGATCGCTATATGAGATTACTCGTACGTGCAGATCTATGCCAGAGGATTGAGCCAATGATAGAGGCCAGCCAGATTTTGATGACCGTTGGTGTATTGATTACTCCTGATGATTGAGGCACTGTTCAGCGTGCAGACGAGTGAGACAGTCATTGCTGCGAACGACGAGATATCGCCCCAGATGTTGGAGCTATTGCAGTACGAGTTGTACTAAGAGATGATAGAAGGTCACTAGTCACCGAGGATGAATGACTAGGACATGTGGTTCGTTCGCTACCCCGATGCGAGGTAATCAGATAGATTGATTCCAGCTAGAGACGACTTCACGCGGAGACGTTGAGAGTCGACAGAGACGATCGAATGTCAGAAACCTATTGTTCCAAGTTTAAAGTATTCGGAAAGACATGCAGGCAATTCTATGGACCCTCTAGAAGAATGAAACCCTAACTCGACTTAATGACCATGTGAAAGCCTTTAAAGCTTAGGGTTTGCGGCAGTTCCGCTGCGCCATTAGTGAGGCTTGGGTTTGCCCTTCTATGGCTGGACCATCGATGCTGTGGTACGTACTCGATACTGTTAAACTGTACCCAAGATGTTGAGCTCTTGGAGGATTATGAGGTTTTGACAAATCGATCGGATGGTTCGACTTCATTCGGATTCTAGATTGTGAGATACATTTCTTGGAAGACTCCAGATACGAGGATAGCCGTTGGAGCTCAATCCATGCAGCCACGACGAGACGAGTCCGAAACAGTCGACGTTAGAGAAAAGTGGAGTAAGAGGTTCGTACCAGATCTGAATAAGACGACGTTCCACTCCGCCGACATCAAAGATGCGATACGCATGCCGAGACATTATGCTTGGATATACCTTCCAGAAGGAGTCGCGATGAGTATGCAGCCATTCCGGAATATGAAACTGATATAGTAAAGGATGATGACTTCCGGACAGTTCGGCAGAGACGAGATTTGGGAAAGACCTCGACAGGACCTTTCTGGAATAAATTACGAGAAGACTTGGACCAAGGAGTGGTCATGATACGCACACCAGCAGGCCAAATTTCAGGTTCGTCGACGAGACATGCTATCAGTGACCACGACAGTTGGCCAGAGATTCTTGGAGGATGTGCCGGAGCGGGACTATTCCGCCATACTTGATTTTGGTATTTTGAGCGATATATTCGCATGATTTGGTTTTGATGATTGAGTTTCATGATATCGTTTTCATGCGCCATGGTTGCACCTACTGAGTATTTACGATTTTTGCACAGTTGTTGCACTTGAGATAGTTTTCGTGCCTTGGTTTCTCATGTTTGTGATTATATGGATTTCATACAGTTGAGTTGATTTGTGTGTATATACGCATACGACTTGGTTCTTGGCACTCGGTGTAGTTCACATATGCTTGCCGTGCAGCGATACGCATTTTGTGCACTTAGATGCACTGGACTTCGATTTCAATTATGATGCTCGATATTGGTTTTGTGCACCTTGTGCACCTGATTGGATTTTGCGCATGTTCGGCGCTTGATATTGGATTTCATGATTTCGTGCATGATAGATGCACCTGCCTTGGATTTTCGCGCATGTTGAGCACAGGTTTTGAGATGCGATTTAGTGCACACTAGATGCACTAAATCGAGATTTTTCGTACATGTCAGATGCACCTGATTTTGCTGGCAGGCACACACGTTGCCTATGACAGATGCTTCATGCACACCCGATGCACTTAGATCTTGTTTCTGTGTACTTGTATGGCACGTATATGGATTTGATTTCCGTGCGCACCAGACGCACGTAGTATTCTTATGCGTATTTTGGGATTTATTTCTTATAGAGAAGTACGTTTTTAGGATATTTTCTATGTGTTTTCGTACTGAGCAGGACTAGTCAGAGGACGGTACCTGAATGTATTTTGCATTCATTGATAGCTATCGAAGGGAATTCCAAAAAGCGAGCTATAGTCTCAGTATTTACCTACGTGTCTGATAAAACATGAAACGTTTAAAACAAGGAAACCCTTCTAAATTGTTTCTCAAAACGGCGGGACGTGCATATTAAACAAAGGATATATATATATGGAGTTATTTTCTTACCATAGACATCCGCCACTGTGCAGTGTTGCGAACATCTTACGACGATTTGAAAAAGGTTTGTCATGCATTGCTTCTAGATGCTTTAATAATGTGTATCATGTTGGTTTTCATATTGGATCTTGACATTGACGTCTTCCCCATGACTCCGATGATTGTGGGATGCTTGACAGAGTTTTGATTTTGAGTTATATGCTCATTTTTCATGCGCATGCGCTGCGCTACGAATTGTTTTATGTATTTATGATTTCGGAGCCCCGACGACTTAATGATTTTGCTTAGATGTTTTAGTATTTGTGGGGAGTTTAATTTAAATTCGGGTACCGAATTTCTTTAAGGGTGGAAGATTGTAATGAGTTGAAAATCGTTTCGGTGAAATATCGGGAAATCGGTAAAATAAGGGGGTTTTCTGTAAAAAGTCAAAATACAAATATTTTTATTATAAAATTAAATATAAATATTATAACTATGTAATTGCTAGTATTTGGTGTTTATTGAGACACTGGTGAAATTTCAAATTTTCTGAAAATTTTTCCGAAATTAATTATTTTAATATTATTTTAAGTCGTCACTAATACATTTAATTAGGGAAAATTACAAATTGGAATGAGTTGAAAAATATTTTGTGCATCATAACACATTAAACAAAATTTTAACATGTGATTTTTGAATTGAAATGAAGTTGTTAAACGGTGTTAGAAAATATCGAAGAAAAAGGCTTAAATAGTAAATTTAGTGTAAATGGATGTTTGGGGTATAGTATTTATCCTTTTCCATCACCCCACACAGATACCCACACTCACACACACCCATTTATCCTTCCCCTTGGCTGAATTCAGCAGCCCCCCTCAATTTTCCCCACTTGTTTTGCAAAAGAAAAGATTGGAAAATGAAAGAAGTAAAAGGGTGGACTTTGGCTTTTCTCCCCACTTTCTCCACCTCACTCTCTCTCCTCCCTCACCCCCGTCCAATTCTGGCCGAATATTGCAATCCCCAACAGCAGCCCCCTCTTCCCTCTTGTCCTCTCTTTTTCCATCAAAAAATTTATCCAAAATCAAAGTAAATCCTCACCGAAATCAAAATCCAACTCCTACCCATTTCTCATTTGCCTATCTAGCATTGATCTTGGTGCAAGGATTTCAAATTGGAGGTCTAGATCTTAAGTTTGATCCATGGTTCATGAGGTATAAATCTTGGCCTTTTGTTTAAATTGTTGCTAAATACTTTAGTCTAGCTTAATTATAAGTTTAATTGTGGTTTAATTGAAAGATGTGGGTTTTCAAGAGAAGGATTAGATTAAGGTTTTCTTGTGGATTTGTGTTGTGATAAATTGTGCATGGTTTAGTGATGTAGATTAACATCTTAAGTTTTGTAGAAAGATAATCTAGTTGTTAATTACAAACCATTACATATAAAATGTCCTAATTAAGTTATTTTGCTAACTAGGGTTTTTGGAAAATTGTTAAATGCTTTAGATTAAAATATAATTATGGTTTCATGTCATCATTAATATTATAATGAGTGGTTTAATGCCTTGGACCATGCAAAATCAAGCGTAGTTATTGTTTTGTGCTTTTTTAGTTGAAATTGATAAAATTAAATAAATTGCAAAACTAGAATTTTTATTTTTGTCACGATCCGAAAGAGCACGTGACTGGCCCTTGAACCATATGAAGTCTATAGGACTCCATCTGATCCAAGTAAGCCAGATGCCCAGAAATCTAAAACCATTTTAAGGATAAATGAACATACGAGCAATATACTATACAACGCCGAATGGCGAGGATCAAAATTCAAAAGAAAACCCAGATAAGCATGAAAACTGTAACACTACTAAGCGCGACTCTAAGGTCGAAATAATACATCACTAATGTCTGAGTCTAAAACAATATACAAGTTTTTGGTTGATGGAATTCTAGATACAATGAATAATACATGTACAACGGCGGTTCTGATATAAAGAACCGACCTACCAAGAAAATCACCCGCAAAGGAAAGCAGTGTGCCAGAAATGCCGCTATGGAACCTGTACGGCAAACCTGCAAGAACTGTGGCACAACGGGGGTGAGTTTCCAACTCGTGAATAGAAAATATCTACAAGCAGAAATTGAAAGCATGACATAATCCTTAGTCAAAACGATCAGATATAATATAAACCTCAAATGAATAAGTCTGAAGCATGGTAAAGTGGCAATGTAACATCTGAACATAAGTGTATTGCCAAGAACTCGTGCCAGTGCCTCACGAAATAACATATCATAAATAGGATGTATGTATGCGGTGAAATGAAAGCAGAAGGTATCACGAATGAAGTCATCCGAAAATCTGTGTCGAACATCGACACAAATACATATCTTAATATCAAATAAATCCCATATATCATGTATCCGATATGTATGCAACATCCATGAAGGTACTCTATCAGGTACTACTAATACATGATGCAATGCATATAAAATAAATGTGGCACAGCGGGGGATATAATATACCATCGACCATAAAGGCTCCTCTCATATCGAGCACATAGGCTCCGAGCACATAGGCTCCTTTCATATCGAGCACACAGGCTCCTTTCATATATCGAGCATCCGTCAGTCCGGGTCAGCCCCCACTCTCATATATCGGGCATCCGTCAGTCCGGGTCAGCCCCCACTCTCATATATCGGGCATCCGTCAGTCCGAGTCATCCCCCACTCTCATATATCGGGCATCCGTCTTGGGCATCCGTCAGTCCGGGTCAGCCCGCACTCTCATATATCGGGCATCCGTCAGTCCGGGTCATCCGCCACTCTCATAAATCGGGCATCCGTCAGTCCGGGTCATCCCCCACTGTTTGTTATATGTATGCCCTAGAGGCCATTACTGTACATAGGATGTATATTGTAGTGGATGCTGGGACATATATAGGGAGGACTTTTTTGCTCGACATGATAGTATGCTATCTGGTTACCCTTTACCTTAACGTGTACACTGATTGTCTCTCTGTTACATGTTGGTAAAGCCCTTAGGATGTGTACTTGACTACCTGGACTATGATGCGGATCATACTAGTGGGGACATGGTAGTCCATAAGTACATCCTTCAAAATCCCTAGTCGTGTGTGTATCGAGACGGGGCATCGATATACCAGAGTAGACTAGCGTGTACCTTCTCGACCCATACAGATGGGTGATGGATGATCCCATATCCATTGGTGTTTGACATCAGAGGAGATATACGGGTGCTCAGTAGAGACTGGGTACACTGGACGGACTCGCCGAGAACTCCCAGATGATATTATACCTCACGTCAGATGGCAGTTCTCTGGTGACACTGGTACAGAGTAGTCTGTTGACCCGAGATCGTCATAGAGTCTTGTGTGGTTCCCACTGTGCTTTGATTTCCATCTTACCATGTCCAAGAGGGCGTGCAAAACGGTGGTTTTTGGGTACAGTCCCGAGTCACATGGAGGCAATGAGCGATAGGAGGGGATTCGTCTCTCCCGGTATAGGGGGTTGATGTTGCGCTGTGTTCGATTGGCTATAACAAGAAATCCCTGGCCAGGGTTGCTGAGATATACTGGTAAGTGTTACCAGTAGTTTCTCGAATTGTTATAGACCTCATATCAACACGACTTATCGAGCTATTGGGGTCTGACGTTTACCACCCCTAGGCGAGATATGCGACATATCAGACGACGAGACCGGACTGTACGGTAGTGTTACTGGTTGGATTCACAGAAGTGTGAGCGGGCTTGCTCGTCGATCTTCTGATCGCTCAATAGCCGGGTGGCCGTTACGTTTAGCAGACCGCTTGCGGCTTGTGGATGTTTGATATGATCATCATCTGCTGCCGGCGTATTGACGAGTCTTTAGAGTCCTACACAGAGGTTTCCTGGCTCAAGCAAAACGAAATAGGAGCGCATATGAGATATGTGCGGGACCGAGAATAATACCAGTATGTGATACTGTATTCGATTCTCGCGATGTGACATTGATCGGTTATATGCGATATAGCCGGGTTATCGGATCAAGTGTTGATTCGATAAGTTGTTACTAACGATACTAGTCGGTTATATGCGATATGACCGGATCGTTAAATCAAGTGTTGATTTAATGATTTAATGCATAATTATATATTTGATATATTACTTTGCATTAACTAGTATCGGTTCACTTTAAATGGATTTTCTCGCTCGGGTGTGCGCATTACATATGCGATATGATTTTGTGCACATGCTTGTATCATGTTTGACGATACATGCCTTTTTAATTAAGTGTATAGAATTAAACCTTGGTTAATGGAATGGTTAGGGTTTACTATTTGCTTATTCATTTTATTCATTTATTTATTAATCTTTTTCTTATTGGAAAAAGGAAATGAAATGATAAAATGGTGGCATTTCTTTTGTTCATTCATGAAGCTTCATGAATGCTTTGACTTGATGACCATTTTGTTTTTAGCTTAACCCTAACCATTGCATTAAACCATGATTAGTTCTCTACACTTAACTATGGTCATGTTATGATAAGGATTGATTATTCTTTTCTTTTTTAATTAACTTATCATAACATAATTCTTCTTCTTCTTCCTTTCTTCACTTGAAGAAAGCAAGCTCCATCAATGGTGATTGATGGAAATGAGTGAGAAATACAATTCTAAAGTCTACCCACTTTCTATTTCTTCATCCTCTACCTCTTGCCAAGTAGTAGAGTGTGTTTCCTTCACAAGTTTTCATGACTTGGTGAAGGTGGAGCTTGATTTAGCGATGCCTCGACGTAGATCATCTTCGGCATGGACAACGACGACCTAGCTCGCCTATTCTCCGATGAAGCCGACGCTAGAGCCCGGGAATTCACTAGGACAGCGAGGGGACTTCATTGCGGAGCTATGGAGGTGGAGCACCGGATCTATAAAAGTTGTATTTCCGTTATCTTTCTGTTAAGTTGTTAAATAGATTTCATATTCGCCTAGATTTCTAGCCAACGATCCGTACACTAGGGTTTCTCGGCACCGTAATTTTTGAAATTGGCATGGTTGATGCCTTGTGAGACCTCTTGAGAGTGCCTAGGAACCCTACAGTGGTATCAGAGCCTAGCTAGAGCCTTAGGCGAAGTCTAGACGGAATTTGAAACCCGAACGAACCCGAAACCCAACTCAAAAATTGCTCTCTGTCCTTTTTTCAAAATCTGGGATTTTTCCATATTAAAAATATCCAGAAATATCAGCAGGAAATTCTAAGGGATACTGTAAAATTCGTGTGCCTAATTCCATCAATGCGCCGTGGTTCCGCGGCATGAGCTTGGTTCGTGCGGCGGATCCGCGGCCGTTTTGTCTTTTGTGGCATCCAAATTTGCACAGTAATTCATAATATGCAGTGCTGGTTTTCCTGGGAATTTTTAATTGTTTCTCAAGAGTTGAATTTTTCTGGTTTGTTTTGGGGATTCGAATGTTCGATCGGATTATCAAATCTTGCCTGTGTGGATTTCCGGATAATTTTTTGAATATGTTAAAAAGTTCGACCGGATATAAATACCCAATTTTTCCCCTGTCGGGAAATTTCCAAGTGTTGGATTTTTCCGTAGTTTAACGACGTTCTAAGTAGTGCAAGTAACTCGATGGACCCTCTAGAAGATAACAAACCTTAACTCGATTATGTGACCGTCTTGAACTGCCCTTTGAACATTCGGGTTTGGGGCAGTACGGCGTGCCACATGTGAGGCGTTGGCTTGACCCTTCTACGGCTGGACCGTTGGTACTGAGGCACGAACTGAATGTTGTTAGACTTATTTCATGTGTTGAGCTGTATCGGGAAAACTTGGGTGTTCGATTGTTCGATCGAAAAGTTTAGCATTTTCTATTTATCCGGAATGTGATACAATAATTGGAATTCACAAGTAGTTATGAGATAACTGAATGAATGTTATAAACATAGCAGTTTAGTCTCACTTGATCGGTTGCCACGGAATTTTGATGTGATCAAAAGTCCGTCGCAATCACGTAGCGTACGCGGATACTCGCCGGGTAAACTTAATAGACAGCCTCGCTCCATAGCCCCGACCAAGTGACTGTAGGAGAACCCCGTCGCCGAAAGCATCCATTCGGGTGCTCGCGGCAGCGGTGTTTCGCCTTGGTGCACTTCGTCGACGGCGTCAGGGGTGCGGACGCCTACTAAAGTTTGCGACGAGCATTCGATCAGGATGTCGGGAATCCTGTTGAATTGCCCGACTTGATATTGAAAAGAGTTTTCGATAATGAGACTAAAATGCGGGGTTTATAATTGTTAGGCATGCGATGTCTAAGTATTTCATTTGATTAGGCATGCGATGTCTATGAAGGTTGCGGATTCCAACTATTGTAGTTTTACACTTTCTTTTCTGTGACCGTAAGTGTAATATGTGATATCGCCGGTTTCGTTGCTATATGTCAACGACAATTGGGATGCGCATATTTACTTACATTGATGACATGTGATATTATGTGTTGCTGGATATGTTATATTGGATCGTCGTGTTTGAATAGCCCGGTTTTTTTTTATGCGAGATGAGTGTTTTTCATTTTCATTCATGTAAAAACTTGTATGTAATATTCTTTTATTGGGGCACTTCCAGGTTGCGGAAGTAGTCACCCTTTGTATATTATTTACTTTTCCGCACTAGGATAGACCCAAGGAGGAGGGCATAAGTAACCGGGTTCTAGAGTCCAGTGGGAGACCAACTCGAGGAGTCGAGTCCGGGTCTCCTGACTCCAGAATTGGTAGGGTTGCTTGCCGCTCTCGTAGGGGTCTTGGGGTGTGGGTTTGGCTATTCATCACGACCGTGGAATCCGTGTTTTATACTGGCTCGTATTAAAAACACGGACGTCCTAGTATATCCAATATTTCATATGATTCTTCTGCTGCGATATCTGTGATGTGATCATGTGATGTTCTGTGATAGATACTGTATATAGTATATATGATATATTATATAGACGTTACTTATGTTTTACACTCGCGCTAGCCCTGCCCCGCTCTGTCGTTAGTTACCTAACCTAACGGTGCACGAGGGGACATCGAGGCGAATGCGGATGGCATAAGTGTACGTCGTATTTATCTGTGATGTTTAGGTACATTAAATGATGGGACTTCATTAATATGATTAATGAAATAAAAGAAACCTAAGATGTTGTAGAATTGAATTTCAAAATAAAACAGGTAGCTACAGTTCTTGCTTTGCACAGCGGTATATACGATATATCCTGCACCTTATTCGATAAGGAAAGGACCGAGATCCCTTCACCGGGAGTGACTCCTTTAGCAACAACTGGCAGATGCTACAACCTCGGTTTGTCTTTTGATTGCTTTTAAGAGTTTTGCTTTGCACAGTGATATATATGATATATCCCGCACCTCATTCGACGAGGAAAGGACCGACGATCCTTCACCGGGAGTGACTCCTTTAGCAAAACTAGAAAAGCCTAAAAAACACTCCATTTCAAAATCCATTCGATCCTACAACGATATCAAGTTCATTACGCAATAGGTTTTCAGAAAACCTGTCGTAGCCCTCCGTCATTTCAGATAAGTACTAGTTAGTATTCGTGCTACGTTTGTTGACTATGTTAAGGCGTAGTGTGCGGTAGCTAATTAGTGCTTATCTGTATAAGCATATGATGCGATTGGATTAGGGTAGTCGTGCGACTTTGTTGACTATGTTAAGGGTCGTGTGGGTGGGTTTAATTCAATCGGGAAATGACGGGTTGAACTTGACTAGCACTTATGATTTGTTGACTATGTTAAGGTCATATAGCTGCTAGGGGCAAAATATTATCGGGAATTTCAAGTGTTGAAATTTGCAATGAGATTGCATACCTTCTATGAGATAGTTGGATCCCGATACCCGCTGCGAGTAATTGTTACTCCTGGGACAGTTTTATACATTCCAATTAGCCAATCAAGTAGGTGTCTAGAAAGGTGTCAACAGGGTTATGCCTCTGGGAAAATGAGGTTTACATTAATTAGGTTCGTGCGAAAGCACGGGGGACCTCCCTCAAAGTACCGACACTGGCCTGGCTGAAAGATTGGCGAACTTGTAGTGTGTAATTAATCCCAGCTAGTCTTTCCTTTTAGGGTTTGAAGGAAGATTTGATAAAAAGAAGTGGCAGCCATCCTGATTAGATAAAATAATAACCAATCTGATCTTGCAAGAGCGCACGCTGAGTGTTTTCTTCTCTCTCTCTCCTGGTAGCGACCATGTCACGCCTTAATCAAGATAATAATACGGATTATTGACCGAACCCGCTTGTTATACTGAGCTGGGGAACGTTGGTCCCGCTCCCACTTATAATAGTTATAAGACAGAGCAGGAAATTGGGGAATACCAGATTTCCCGTGCCGCCCAAACGAAGAGAGTGCATGTTGATGCATCATCTTCGGGCGTGTTCATTATACAGAACTGTTTCTCAGTATCCTCCGCATCCTGGGTATATGATACCGGATCAGGATCCCAGATATGTAATCTGTTACATAGGGCTACAAAAGGGTAGAAAAACTGAGAACGGGTGATAAGTTTCATGAGGCAGAAAACGGGGCAAGTGTTGCAGCCAAGTCTGTTGGTCACTGTCACCCTGTATTACCAGAATACATTGATTCTGAACGAATGTTATTAGATACCGAACCTGATATACAAAATCATATATGTTTCTTTATTAATAAAGAAACGATAAAATTTTGTATTGATGGATAATGTTTTGAACATTTCCTATATCAAAAGTTGATCAGTTCAGGCACGTTATCTAAAAGCATTAATGTTCTAAATCAAACTACAGTTCTTAGTATACGGATCACACACAAGAGGAAGAGTTCAGAAATGAACGAATCCTTCTTGAGGTATTGTAGACTAGGTCAGATCAATGCGACCTGACTGGCTGAAGTTGCATTTAGATGTATATTTAAATCAGTTTGAATTTACATCTTGTGAAACTCGCCAGTCATGTCACAAAGATAAGATGACCATAGCTCCGTTTACTGGAAACAGAGAAAGAGTTGGTAAACTTTTGGGATAATACATGTTGATGTATGAAGGTCTCCTGTCTACACATGCCAGGACTGGTTCTTTATACTTCATTGCATTCTCTGATGATCTTTCGAGATTCAGACCTATGTTCCTGTTGAAACACAAGTCCGAATCTTTTGAGATATTCACAGAATATAAGTTAGAAGTAGAGAACCAAAATAAGGGTATAAGTATTATGTCCTTTGATGTGATCAAGGAGGAGAATACTTGAGCACGGAAATCCTGGACTATTCTAAAGGAGAATGAGATTCTCTATCAGCATTACTCCTCCGTATACACCATAGCACGATGGTATATCGGGGCGGAGCAATTACACCCTATATGATAAGGTGTGCTCTATGATGAGTACTACTGAGTTACCTATTTCCTTTTGGGAGTTATGCACTTGAGAAGATGCATACCTACTAAATAGGGTTCAAATCAAATCAGTTGCCTACCACTTCATATGTGATATGGAAAGGGAAGAGCCCATATCTTAAGTTAGTTAAGATTTGGGTTGTCCGGCCTGTGTCTAAAAGCAAAATCCGGACAAGCTCGAGGCAACATCAGTTATGTAGAACTGGAAAGGTTCCACCTATACAAACTACAGCAGATGATTTGGTAGAACCAAAGGATTCAGTAGATTCCAACGAACCTCAGCCTCTCCGCCGATCTAGTAGGGTTCCTCAACCACCTGAGAGATACTTCAGTTTCTCTATGACAGTGGGAGCGAGGATTGCATCATGAGATGATGACCCAACTAGTTTCGAGCAGGCCATCAGGAGTAAGACTCTGTAAGAATGGCTGGATGCTTAGTGATGTGAGATGGAATCCTTATACACCAACAAAGTATGGACTTTGGTTGCAATATCTGAAGGGTTAAATCCCCATCAGGAGCAAGTATATCTTGAGAAGATTACTTGGTGTACATGGAAAGGTTGAGACTTTCAAAGCTAGACTTGTTAAAGGTTTTCGTCATCGACCAGGCTTGGATAGTGATGAAACCTTTTCAAGTAGCTATGCTTAAGTCCATCCAGATCCTACTTGCCACGGCTACATACCATGACTACGATATCTGGTGGTTGGGTGTCATGACTGCTTTTCTAAATGATGATTTAGAAGAGTGCGTCTATAAGTACACAGCCAGAGGGCTTCGTAAACAGTGGGAGCAGCGGAAACGTGTGCAAGAAGCTTTATAGGATAAAGCAGGCATCGCGGAGCTGGAACATCTGTTTTGATGGATTAGTCAAAGAAGTTGACATCATCAAAATGGTAGATGAACCATGTATAAACAAAAAGGTAGTAGGGAGTATGGTGGCGATCCTCGTAGAGTACATGGATGACATACTCTTGATAAGAAAGGAGTTTCTTATGCTACGATCGATCGATCTCCGCATATCACTAGGATTCTCCATATAGGATCAAAGTAATACCTACTAAATCCTAGGTTTTGGATCTATGAGATAGATCTAATTGGATATTAGGATTCTCACTAGTAGTAGTGAGACGGTATCAATCGATCCTTGGGAGAATCACTGGAAGGGTTCCAGGGTGATAAAGACGACTTAATGTCAGTCGCAGGCATTGTCTTTACCCTCAGTAAAGGGACGGTATGTTGGAAGAGTTCCAAGCTAGATACCGTGGCATACTAGACGATAAAGGCTGGATACATCGCTACTTGAGATGCTACCAAAGAGGAAGTCTGGGTGTATATTAGTTCATGAGATGAACTTAGTTCCTCCCATTGTGTGACAATGGAGTTGTAGCTTATGCCAAGGAACACCCGTCCCATCAGTGATCCAGACATATTCTAAGGCAGTATCACCTGATCATGGAGATGGTTGATCTCCAGCATGATCGAGGCAAGGAGAGCAGATTCAGAGGAGAACACGGCGGATCCACTCACGAAGGCCTATTCCCAGAGAGAGACTTTTATGGGATGGTTGAGTATGAGATACTACAACCACTGCTACAGATGGACCTAGTGCAAGTGGGAGATTGTTAGTTATTTGTATGCCCTAGAGGCCATTACTGTACATAGGATGTATATTGTAGTGGATGCTGGGACATATATAGGGAGGACTTTCTTGCTCGACATGATAGTATGCTATCTGGTTACCCTTTACCTTAACGTGTACACTGATTGTCTCTCTGTTACATGTTGGTAAAGCCCTTAGGATGTGTACTTGACTACCTGGACTATGATGCGGATCATACTAGTGGGGACATGGTAGTCCATAAGTACATCCTTCAAAGTCCCTAGTCGTGGGTGTATCGAGACGGGGCATCGATATACCAGAGTAGACTAGCGTGTACCTTCTCGACCCATACAGATGGGCGATGGATGATCCCATATCCATTGGTGTTTGACATCAGAGGAGATATACGGGTGCTCAGTAGAGACTGGGTACACTGGACGGACTCGCCGAGAACTCCCAGATGGTATTATACCTCACGTCAGATGGCAGTTCTCTGGTGACACTGGTACAGAGTAGTCTGTTGACCCGAGATCGTCATAGAGTCTTGTGTGGTTCCCACTGTGCTTTGATTTCCATCTTACCACGTCCAAGAGGGCGTGTAAAACGGTGGTTTTTGGGTACAGTCCCGAGTCACATGGAGGCAATGAGCGATAGGAGGGGATTCGTCTCTCCCGGTATAGGGGGTTGATGTTGCGCTGTGTTCGATTGGCTATAACAGGAAATCCCTGGCCAGGGTTGCTGAGATATACTGGTAAGTGTTACCAGTAGTTTCTCGAATTGTTATAGACCTCATATCAACACGACTTATCGAGCTATTGGGGTCTGACGTTTACCACCCCTAGGCGAGATATGCGACATATCAGACGACGAGACCGGACTGTACGGTAGTGTTACTGGTTGGATTCACAGGAGTGTGAGCGGGCTTGCTCGTCGATCTTCTGATCGCTCAATACCTGGGTGGCCGTTACGTTTAGCAGACCGCTTGCGGCTTGTGGATATTTGATATGATCATCATCTGCTGCCGGCGTATTGACGAGTCTTTAGAGTCCTACACAGAGGTTTCCTGGCTCAAGCAAAACAAAATAGGAGCGCATATGAGATATGTGTGGGACCGAGAATAATACCAGTATGTGATATTGTATTCGATTCTCGCGATGTGACATTGATCGGTTATATGCGATATAGCCGGGTTATCGGATCAAGTGTTGATTCGATAAGTTGTTACTAATGATACTAGTCGGTTATATGCGATATGACCGGATCGTTAAATCAAGTGTTGATTTAATGATTTAATGCATAATTATATATTTGATATATTACTTTGCATTAACTAGTATCGGTTCACTTTAAATGGATTTTCTCACTCGGGTGTGCGCATTACATATGCGATATGATTTTGTGCACATGCTTCTATCATGTTTGATGATACATGCCTTTTTAATTAAGTGTATAGATTTAAACCTTGGTTAATGGAATGGTTAGGGTTTACTATTTGCTTATTCATTTTATTCATTTATTTATTAATCTTTTTCTTATTGGAAAAAGGAAATGAAATGATAAAATGGTGGCATTTCTTTTGTTCATTCATGAAGCTTCATGAATGCTTTGACTTGATGACCATTTTGTTTTTAGCTTAACCCTAACCATTGCATTAAACCATGATTAGTTCTCTACACTTAACTATGGTCATGTTATGATAAGGATTGATTATTCTTTTCTTTTTTAATTAACTTATCATAACATAATTCTTCTTCTTCTTCCTTTCTTCACTTGAAGAAAGCAAGCTCCATCAATGGTGATTGATGGAAATGAGTGAGAAATACAATTCTAAAGTCTATCCACTTCCTAGTTCTTCATCCTCTACCTCTTGCCAAGTAGTAGAGTGTGTTTCCTTCACAAGTTTTCATGACTTGGTGAAGGTGGAGCTTGATTTAGCGATTCCTCGACGTAGATCATCTTCGGCATGGACATCGACGACCTAGCTCGCCTATTCTCCGATGAAGCCGATGCTAGAGCCCGGGAATTCACTAGGACGGCGAGGGGACTTCGTTGCGGAGCTATGGAGGTGGAGCACCGGATCTACAAAGATTGTATTTCCGTTATCTTTCTGTTAAGTTGTTAACTAGATTTCATATTCGCCTAGATTTCTAGCCAACGATCCGTACACTAGGGTTTCTCGGCACCGTAATTTTTGAAATTGGCATGGTTGATGCCTTGTGAGACCTCTTGAGAGTGCCTAGGAACCCTACACCCACTCTCATATATCGGAATGCATATATATAAGTTTGCATAGATCATCATGATGATGTATCAAGTAGGTGTATATATATATCGGCGTCCCATACCACTCATATATATATACTATGGGTATACGTATATATCTCAGCGTCCCATGCCACTGATATATATACGGAGGAGTAAAACAATCCAGAATCATCATATGCCACCATATCACAGTGCGAAATCCATGAATTATAATACATGCAACATGAAACACTAATATGAGCATGGAACTACGTAAAGGCATATGCACAAAAGAATATGAATCAATAACATATAAGCATGCAATGCAATGCGAGCTGTAGAATAAATGGTAACAGAATAGTAATGCAGCTTGCCATTTGAAATAAGACAAATCAGGGTCTTTGTAAAATAAGGGCTACAGTGTTTTTAAGATACCCCAGATTCGTTAGTTGTTGGAATAGGTACGACTTGGGTCTAGTCTAACATCCAATATGCAAACTACAGATCTAAGTATCAAGTCAACTGGGAGGGGTATGGAATCCACCTAAATCTGAGTCGATATAAATATATATATACATATAATAGTCGGTGATCCCGCCTCAATAGTATCGCGTACAATACAGTATATCATATGACAATCCTCAAGTCATGAGTGCAGATCTATCATCAATGTAAAGCTCGTACGGTACATCGTCGTACGGCATCCCAATAGCTGGGTACGGGTCAATTATCACAATCAGCTCATCAATTAATTGGTATCCTCATCATCATATCACATAATATAGGTTACTGATCTAAGTCTAGTACAACTGAAACCATCAAGATGACTGTGTATGTAAACACACGTTCCAAGGCCCGCTAGAGATCACATGTCGTATCCCACATACGAATCATATCAAATCACCGATCTCGCGGCACAATGCCCAAATCATCGACTCACCTCCAATATTGTCCAATATCATCAAACACAGTGCAAGTATAATGAATGTGCAAGGGTGTACGTGTAGGTGTAAATCTATTCTAGGGTTCGCGACTATGAACTACACTAGTTGCTTCTAACCCGAAACTATCCATAATACACCTAACACAAAATCCACGACACACTATAACTATCATATATATATATATATATGATATCAACTACGGACTGCGGGGGTGTTATACGCCATCCACCCGACTTCCCCCCTGTAGATATAATCTACTCACCTTGCGTCTTCATTTGTGGACGTCGCCACGTGCTTGCTTGTCGTCCCGAAGTCTTCATGGGATACCTACACATCAACGTATCGCAAAAATGCGTATTAAAACCAAATCGAGGCTAAAACGGCATACGAACCCCAAAACGATACGCTATGATCTATAGGTTAGAACCTATGGACAACACCTTCACAACCATCAATCAATCCTCGATATCATCGTATAAACGCCAAATAGTCGAGGTAAAACACAATACACAATTGCAGAATTAAAAATACGGAATACGGAATCACGAATCCAAAACAGCAACTAAGGAAATAGGCTCCAAATTTCACCCTAGGTCATACTAGACAAATCTACACATACCAGGGGCCTAATCTACTGATGAGGGAACACCAAAACAAAGACGAACCAAAATGGGGCAGGTCTGGCCACAAATTGCGGCCAATATGATTAAATCTGCGGCCGGGTGAAGGAGTTAGGGGCTAGGGTCTTGGCGATAGCTTCCTGGGTGCCTGCACATGTCACTGTCTATTCAATATAATTTTCAGAGTCTCGGGTTGATAGCAGATCTCATATAAGCTTAACAGATTCCATAAACTTTCCGATATCGGTTTCTAAATCCGTATTCCGGGTCTTAAGTCTCAGGTTTGGGTCTCAATTCATGCACTAGGGTGTTTATATAACCTCTACTGAGCTCAAATTCATATTACAACACAACATTTCCCATAACCCTAACTAGGTTTTCCTTAACTACACAATATCAAACAATATCGGTTCAAAACTAAACATGGGGTAAAGGTAATGCATAACTAAGCTTTAAGGTCAAGAAAATACCTCATTTGGCAACTCAAAAATTTTCTTGAGTTGCCCTTAGTGGCCAAAATCCTTGCTTCCTTGGTCCAATGTGTAGATCTTGAGCTTGTGCACACTTTTAATGAAATGAATATGAGGTTTTAGTGATGTTTTTGAGATGTTTTGAGGAGGTGAAGTGGGGAGGGAGGTGAGGAGCAACAGCAACAGCAGGGAGTTGAGGGAGAGGGAGAGAAAATGAGTGTTGGGATCAAAGGAAATGGCTAAGTCGTTGGTCAAAGAAGCCCATACCTCTCTCTCTCTCACCATACCTCATATAATATTCCACTTTCTCTTTTCTTTTCTTTTTCTTTTCTCTAAATTCCTTCTCACTCAAATAGTAAGCCCAAATGAGAAACCATGGTAGAAAATGCACAAGTGTAAGAAAATAAAAGATATGTGCATGTTTTGCACAAAATTACTCAAAAACCGATTAGCGATTTTTAATCGCGATTAGCACTAAATTAGCATATAACTAATCAATTAAACTTAGAAATGGCATAATTCTCTAATTTACCCTATTTTATAATTTTCCAAAATTTTCCCCCATTTATTTGTATTTAATTATACCGAATTATTAAAATATTCAATAAAATAATATTAAATTATAAATTTCCCAAAAATAATATTTTTATTATTTCAAAATGTTACAATCTACCCCGCTTAAATAAATTCGGTCCCCGAATTTAAATTTAAACCCCCAACTACAAAAACATTCAGTCAAAATCTAAGTTGTCGGATATGTGATAATCGAATCTCAAAATCACAAATCATAAATATTGACGTCGGTAGTCCCTCCTTCAAAGTCGAGAAGGTGTCGGTGCATCCCATGCTAGCAGCACAAGATATCCACTTGCCTTTTGCTCACGGTCTGGCGTCCTCTATCTCTAGGGTCCTTATCTTCTCTGCGGATTACCTATCTCACAATCAATCGGCTCATCGGCCCTGTCAGGTGTGCTAATGTAACATTTCCAAAATAATAAAATATTATTTTTAGGAATTTTTATAATTTAATATTATTTTATTAATTATTTTAATATTAAATTAATAATTAAATGCAAATAAATGGGGAAAAATTATGGAAAATTCTAAAATGGGTTATTTATTGGAATTATGCCATTTTTAAGTGTTTGTGATTAATTATATGCTAATTTAGTACTAATCGCGATTAAAAATCGCTAATCGGATTTTTTGGCTTTTTGTGCAAAATTGTGCACATATCATTTTTGTACTTGTGTTACATTTTTCTAGCCATGTTACTTTGGGTTTACTATTGGTGTGAGAAGGAATTGGATTAAAAGAAAAAGGAAAAGAAAAAGAAAATGAGAAATGGGTATGGTGTGAGAGTGAGGGTAGGTGAGGGTGTTTGACTTAGCCATTTCCCTTGGTTTTCCTCTCACTTCCTCCCCCTCATCCTTGTGCTGCTGCTGCTGCTCCCTTCTTTCCTCTTCCTCCTTCTTCAAATCCCGCAAAACTAACTCAAAACCTCACACTCATTTCACAAAACATGCACACAAGCCCAAGATCTATGCTTTGGACCAAGAAAGATGGCGTTTTGGTGCTGTTGAGGATTCATGAGTCTCTTGTGAGGTAATTTCTTCACAATTAGAGTGTTAATTCTTGTGCTTAGGCTTCAATTCAAGTTTCATATCGATATCGTGTGATTTTGAGCACTTTGGACAAAACTAGAGAGGGTTAGGGTAAAGTTGAGATGTGGCAGTGCAATTAGACTCTAATGGTAACCTTAGACCCTATTTTGACCAAGCCCCTGACCTGACACAACCTGAAACCCAAAAATACGGAATTACGGGACTTTCATGTCGGTTTGTGAGTGTTTAGAGTGTGCAGGGAAATCTGGAATGTACTGGGACTTTTTCAGGAAAATTAAACAACACCAGGGACCCAATTGAGACCATAGGAGGCCACCCTGACCAGAAGGACCCCATTGGGCATAGGGGGGCCGGCCAGGTCGGCTTTGGGAGTGTTGTGTCCGGCCAAGTAGTGATGGAATGTTTCGGGGTTGGTCCAGTAGCTCAAATACATCATATACATCACCCTGGACTTGTTTATTTGGCTAAATTTGACCCGAGATGAAATCTGGGATCGTTTTCTTGGGTTGCTGCCTTACTTTCAGTATTTGGTTTTACGTATTTTGATTTCCATATTTTGGTGTTTGTACGTTATCTCGATCGCGTGACGTTTGTACGACTGCATCGAGTGATTTCGGGTTGTTTTGCGAAGGCTAACCGTAGGTTCTAACCTATAAGCCTTTTAGCGTATCGTATTGGTTTTAGCGTGCCGTTTTAAGTTTGATTTGATTTTGATGCGATGCGATACGTGTGATATGTGTAGGTACCCCGCGACGATCCGAGGCGATGCAGAAGATGACGGTGATATCGACACCGACACGCAGGATACAGGTGAGTAGATTTATATCTACGGGGAGAAGTCGGGTGGATGGCGTATAGCACCCCCGCAGTCCGTAGTGTTGTATACGAATACGTATACACACGTATATTATTATGTGTGGTTTAGATTAGTGATGGAAATAATGGTATTTTGATGATAAGAATATATTGGTTTAGTATAGTGCGAACCCTAGAGTAGTGGTTGCACCCACACATACATTTACACACATTCTTGCATTCATTCTTTCATTTGATGGTGCGTATATCTACACATGGGTATGGGACTATGTGTTCATATACGGGTTGATGATGATACGTGGGTTTGAGATGATACATGATGTGAGGCCGTGAGATCGGCGATGTGACATAGTTTCCTTTGAGGTGCGATATGATAGTTTTAGCGGGCCTTTGGACATGTGCTTTACCCGCATTCATACTTTGATAGATGGTATCGATTTGTACTAGACTTAGAGTAGTACCCCAGATTGTACGATCTGATGACAGTGATACCAGATATGTGATGAGATTGGGTGATATTGACCCCTACCCAGCTATTGGGATGCCGTACGACGATCTACCGTACGAGCCGATATTGATGATAGATCCGCACTCATAACTCGAGGATATCTTATGATATGTTATTGAGGCGGGATCACCGACTATCATATCTATACATATATATACCGACTCAGATTTAGGTGGTTTCATACCCCTCCTGTCTAGATTACTTGGTAGACATTAGACTCGACCGAGTCATACCTATTTCAAAACTAACGAATCGGGGATATTTTAAAGATAAGCAGAAGGGTTATACGGATATTTTCAAAAGACGTATCTTTTCATAAAAACACCGTAGCCCCTATTTTCAAAACCCTATGATTCGTGTTATTTCAAAAGGCACCATTTGTAGGACTTATAATAGATTAATGCAGATTAGTTATAGTTGCGTCTAGTATTCAGCTTCCGCTCATTACTGTGGTTCGCTTCGCGTCGCATGCTTATATTATGTTTCGTACTATATTATTGATATCATGCTGTTAGGACACCAGCACCATTACCGATGATGCATATGTACCACGTACACTTACTTGCCGGCTCACACACATCTTCATCGGTAATTGCCATGCCACGTACAGTTTAGAAATACTATTGTATTGACATAGGTTGTTAGCTAATAATTTAGACAGGATGTTAGTGTACTCGCCTTATATGCTAGATTAGACATCGTAGTTATTACCTGCTACTTCATGCATATTGTTATTCATTGTTATGCCGCATTCATGGATTCTCATGCATATATTCGCTATTTTACGTGTTATTGAGGTTTTGGATTTGGATTTCCGTGAGATTTTCTGGATTTGGAGGAAAACCGCAAAAACACAAATAAACATTTTCTCTCTTTTAAAATAAAAGTGCGGTTTTCCCATGATGTATGAGTCGTCCACCATGAGTTTGCTGATGGATTTGGAAACCCGATTCGAGGAGACGGATGAACCGTTTCGGGTACATGGTGGACCCGGTGCGGTACCCCGGGGCAAGAGGAATGTGGTGATGACGTTGAGCCTGGCAGAGGAGTACTACCTACCGGTGATTTTACCCGACGCGTCGGATATCCGGAGGATACCGTCGTGGTCTTGAGATTGATGGTAGGGGCCGATCTGGACTGACGGCGCCCTAGATTTTTGTGATTGAGATATTGAGATTTTGAGATACAGAGGTATCGAGATACTGAGACTTATGTTTTGTGCCGATGCTGGGCACAGTTTTCATGATGTTTTCAAGTGCCGATGCTGGGCACTCCGGTTCCATGATATTGATGTGTCGCGAGGGACACGGGTGGATTATATCCTCATATTTCCATGCACAAGCTTGTGATATTTATATACTTGCATGATGATTATCGTCAGTGGGTGACGAGTGGACGGGATCCACGTGTGTGCAGATTTGATGACATTGTTTATACCTCATATTCATGACATGCTATTACCTGAGGCACTAGCACGAGCACTTGGCACTTCATTCATGTATAGAGATTACATTGCAAGTTTAGCATGCTTTAGCTTTATTCTTATTGAGGTTATTTATATCTGATCGTATTGACCTAGGATGGGTCATGCATTCGATCTCTGCTTGTAGATATTTTTCTATTCAATAGTTGGCAACTCACCCCCATTGTGCCCCAGTTCTTGCAGGTTTGCCGTACAGTTCCATAGCGGCATTTCTGGCACACTGCTTCCTTTTGGGTGACTTGCTTGGATAGGTGGGTTCTTTTGTATCAGAACCGCTATTGTATTTGTATTATTCATTGTATCTAGAATTGTCCATCAACCAAAACTTGTATTTTCTTTCAGACTTAGACTTCAGTGTTGTATTATTTCGACCTTAGAGTCGCGCTTGTAGTATTGCGGTTTTCTGGCTGTTTTGAGTTTTTTTTCGGTTTAAATCCTCGCCCTTTGGCGTTGTATATTGTTGTTGCTTATGTGGTTGTGACCGTCGATTGACGAAGAGCTAGCTCCCGCTTGGGGATGCCTTTTATCATGTTATATATATTGTTCTTGTTGTACCCCGTTCGGGGCCAGTTTTTACAAAAGAAACTCTGCCGAAATTTTCAGGAAAAAATTGCACATTTTAAAAAATTCATATTCGGCTTAGTTATTTAAAACTTGATTTTCAAACATGTTTTCTTTACCTCTTTAAACCAGTTTCTTTACTTATTCCTAAAAATGATTTTAGATTTCTGGGCTTTTGGCTTACTTGGATCAGATGGAGTCCTGTAGACTTCATAGGATTCAAGGGCCAGTCACGTGCTCTTTCGGGTCGTGACAAAGTTGGTATCAGAGCGCTAGGTTGACCTTGGTTCGAGTCTAAGTTTGACTATGTGGAGCCTAGGGCGTTACTTATATACGGAACTTAGGCTTGACCTTACGGAACTTAGACTTGGTCGAGGGGTATTAGACCCGAACTTTCTTCGCGTAGGATGACCCTTGGTTGATGGAATAGGCGACTAAAGTAAAGTGACGTACCGTTGGTATGTTCAGCGGCATACTTACGACACGCCACTCCGCTTAAGAAACCTTAGGTTGTACATTTCCTTGCATTGTGTCATATTCCTTCCTATGATCTATCTTCATCGATACTGGTTAGGGTTTTGCTGCCGCGATTGCACGGGCAGAGTGAGCTATGGCTCGAGTTGTCAGCATGAGCTCGTCATGGACGAGGACTGACCAGGGCGTGATTCCCGAGGCTTACGATTGCATTTTGAGGCGTCTTCTTTTTGTGTTTCCGCGCTATGAGCGTTTGACAGATCGCTGTTGCGAGATTTTTCGGTTGTGCTGATTGGCACCAGAGGATTGAGCCACTGATAGAGGCCAGCCAGGATGTGATGACTGTTGAGATATCGCTTATCCAGGATGATTGAGGCACTGTTCAGCGTACGGAAGAATGAGCCAGTTGTTGCTGCGAATGATGAGATATCGCCCAGATGATTGGAGCTACTGCAGCCTGAGCATATTCTTAGAGATATGATAACGAGTCGCTAGTCACCGAGGAGTAATGACTAGGACATGTGGTTCGTTCGCTTACCCCGATGCGAGGTCATCAGGTAGATTGATTCCAGCTAGAGGCGACTTCACGCAGATTCGTTGAGAGTCGATTGAGACGATCGAATGTCAGGAACCTATTTTCCAAGTTTAAAGTATACGGAAAGACATGCAGGTGATTCTATGGACCCTCTAGAAGAATGAAACCCTAACTCGACTTAATGACCGTGTGAAAGCCTTTGAACCTTAGGGTTTGCGGCGGTTCCTCGGCGCCATTAGTGAGGCTTGGGTTTGCCCTTCTACGGCTGGACCACCGACGCTGTGGCATGTACTCGATACTATTAAACTGTACCCGAGATGTGAGCTCTTGGGGGATTATGAGGTTCTGACGAGTCGATCGTATGGTTCGACATCTTTCGGATATTGTGATGGAACACTGCTTGGGAGACTCCAGATGCGAGCATAGCCGTCGGAGCGCAGTTCGTGTAGCCACGGTGAGATGAGTCCGAATCAGTCGACATTGGAGCAAGGTGGAGTAAGGAGTTTGCATGAGATTTCGACGAGGAGGCATTCCTTTTTGCGGACATTAGAGATGTGACATGCACGTTGAGGACGTGATCGGCTAGATATCTTCTACTGAGTGAGGAAGATACCGAGTTCGTGATTTCGAGTCCGTGTTGGAGACTTCGGATGGACCGTAGCCGAAGGCATTGCAGTGCGCAGATAGAGACGCGATGTCGAAATGGACGACGATACAGACAAGCGGGACCAGAGGTTCGTGCGAGACGCTGATGAGCTGTCATTATTTTCCGTCGAGACCAGAGGTCAGATGTGCTTACAGAGGCGCTGGGATGCGACCAATTCCCGAGGAAATGCTGTGCTGAGGACACAGATGTCCATTGGACGAGAAGAGATTATGCGAGAGTACCAGCCTCCGTACAGATCGGCATAGGCGAGATCGGCAGAGACCTTGAGCAGGATTCCTTTCAGGACACCACTGCAATGACGTTTGCACCCAGGATCAGACGTGTGATGTGCATTCGGAGAGCCGGAGGCCGACGCCAGAGATATATGGCTTTACGAGCGGTCATGAGGATTGACCGAGAGATTACCAAAGAAGTGCCAGAACGGAATCGTTCCTGTCAGCACTCCTGACCGGGCCGGTGAGCCGATGGATTGCGAGATTGGTAATCTACAGGAAAGATCAGGAACCAGAGGCAGAGGACACCAGCCGCGAGCAAGAAACAAGTGGAGATCTTGCGCTGCTAGAATTGGATGTGCCGGCACCTTCTCGACTTCGAGGGAGGATATACCGACGACATTATTTATGATTTGTGATTTTGTGATTCGACTATCACGTATCTGTCAGTTTGGGATTTCGGTATTTTGGCGATCCGTTTTCACGATTTGGTTTCGATGACTGAGTTCTATGATTTCTGTTTTCGTGCACCATGGTTGCACTTACTGGGTATTTATACCTTGCACATAGTTAATACTCCTGAGGTGTTGATTGTGATTTCATGCTTAGTTTATGCCAGTGATTTGATTTACGCTTCCAGCAGAGTTTTCATGCATTTCGAGTGTTTTGATTTGAATTGTGCACGCTGATGCACATGGTTGTGAGATTTTCCATCGCGGTACACTTGATTTTGTTTGAGCCGCATTATATATCGTCGACTTTGGACCCTGATACTGATGATTGATTCTTGCACTCCGTGCTTTTAGTTTGACTTACGCATGTTCGACGTTTGCTATGGGATTTTGTGATTTCGTGCATGTTGAGTGCGCAGGGTTTGGATTTTCATTCGCGCACGATGGATGCACCGATTTGGATTCTCGCGCTTGTTGGGCGCATGTCTTGAGATACGATTTTGGTGCACACCCGATGCACTAAATCGAGGTTCTTCGTGCACGTCAGATGCACCGGATTTGTGGCTGTCAGGCATATACGTTGCCTATGACAGATGCTTCGTGCACACCCGTTGCACCTAGATATTGATTTGTGCACCTGTTTAGCACATATATGGATTTTTGATTTCCGTGCGCACCAGACGCATAGGGTTGTGTTATGTATATTTTTGAGATTTATTCCTTTTGGAGCAGTACAATTTTATGATATTGGATATTTGCTTTCATAATGAGCAGGACTAGTCAGAGGACAGTACCTGGATATATTTTGCATGCATTGATAGTCGAAGGGATTTCCAAAGCGTGAGCTATAGTCTCAGTATATACTTACGTGTCCGATATGACACGAAACGTTTTAAAACAAGGAAACCTTTCTGATTGTTTTCAAAACGGCGGAACGTGCTTATTAAACAAAGGATATATATATACGCATATATAGTTATTTTCTTATGAAAAACGTCCGCCACTGTGCAGTGTTACGTGCATCGCACAGCGACTTAAAAAGATTTGGCATGCTTTTGCATCAGCTACTCACATGTATAGATTGGATGTCTACATGTGTAGTTCTGATCCATATCATATCGATTTTGTATTGGATTTGACATTGTGTTTTTACCTTGACTCCGATGATTGCGGGATGCTTGATGGAGCGTTGTTTTTGAGTTATCTGCTCATTACTCCTGCGCATGCATTGCGCTGTGATGTTTTTTGTATTGATGATTTCGGAGCCCCGACGACTTGGATTAGTATCGAAATGTTTTTAGTACTTGGGGGTTTTAAATTTAAATTCGGGGACCGAATTTCTTTAAGGGGGGTATATTGTAACATTTCCAAAATAATAAAATATTATTTTTAGGAATTTTTATAATTTAATATTATTTTATTGATTATTTTAATATTAAATTAATAATTAAATGCAAATAAATGGAGAAAAATTATGGAAAATTCTAAAATAGGTTATTTATTGGAATTATGCCATTTTTAAGTGTTTGTGATCAATTATATGCTAATTTAGTGCTAATCGAGATTAAAAATTGCTAATCGGATTTTTTGGCTTTTTGTGCAAAATTGTGCACATATCATTTTTGGACTTGTGTTACATTTTTCTAGCCATGTTACTTTGGGTTTACTATTGGTGTGAGAAGGAATTGGATTAAAAGAAAAAGGAAAAGAAAAAGAAATTGAGAAATGGGTATGGTGTGAGAGTGAGGGTAGGTGAGGGTGTTTGACTTAGCCATTTCCCTTGGTTTTCCTCTCACTTCCTCCCCCTCATCCTTGTGCTGCTGATGCTGCTCCCTTCTTTCCTCTTCCTCCTTCTTCAAATCCCCCAAAATACACCATTAAAACTAACTCAAAACCTCACACTCATTTCACAAAACATGCACACAAGCCCAAGATCTATGCTTTGGACCAAGAAAGATGGCGTTTTGGTGCTGTTGAGGATTCATGAGTCTCTTGTGAGGTAATTTCTTCACAATTAGAGTGTTAATTCTTGTGCTTAGGCTTCAATTCAAGTTTCATATCGATATCGTGTGATTTTGAGCACTTTGGACAAAACTAGAGAGGGTTAGGGTAAAGTTGAGATGTGGCTGTGCAATTAGACTCTAATGGTAACCTTAGACCCTATTTTGACCAAGCCCCTGACCTGACACAACCTGAAACCCAAAAATACGGAATTACGGGACTTTCAAGTCGGTTTGTGAGTGTTTAGAGTGTGCAGGGAAATCTGGAATGTACTGGGACTTTTTCAGGAAAATTAAACAACACCAGGGACCCAATTGAGACCATAGGAGGCCACCCTGACCAGAAGGACCCCATTGGGCATAGGGGGGCCGGCCAGGCCGGTTTTGGGAGTGTTGTGGCCGGCCAAGTAGTGATGGAATGTTTCGGGGTTGGTCCAGTAGCTCAAATACATCATATACATCACCCTGGACTTGTTTATTTGGCTAAATTTGACCCGAGATGAAATCTGGGATCGTTTTCTTGGGTTGCTGCCTTACTTTCAGTATTTGGTTTTACGTATTTTGATTTCCATATTTTGGTGTTTGTACGTTATCTCGATCGCGTGACGTTTGTACGACTGCATCGAGTGATTTCGGGTTGTTTTGCGAAGGCTAACCGTAGATTCTAACCTATAAGCCTTTTAGCGTATCGTATTGGTTTTAGCGTGCCGTTTTAAGTTTGATTTGATTTTGATGCGATGCGATACGTGTGATATGTGTAGGTACCCCGCGACGATCCGAGGCAATGCAGAAGATGACGGTGATATCGACACCGACACGCAGGATACAGGTGAGTAGATTTATATCTACGGGGAGAAGTCGGGTGGATGGCGTATAGCACCCCCGCAGTCCGTAGTGTTGTATACGAATATGTATACACACGTATATTATTATGTGTGGTTTAGATTAGTGATGGAAATAATGGTATTTTGATGATAAGAATGTATTGGTTTAGTATAGTGCGAACCCTAGAGTAGTGGTTGCACCCACACATACATTTACACACATTCTTGAATTCATTCTTTCATTTGATGGTGCGTATATCTACACATGGGTATGGGACTATGTGTTCATATACGGGTTGAAGATGATACGTGGGTTTGAGATGATACTTGATGTGAGGCCATGAGATCGGCGATGTAACATAGTTTCCTTTGAGGTGCGATATGATAGTTTTAGCGGGCCTTTGGACATGTGCTTTACCCGCATTCATACTTTGATAGATGGTATCGATTTGTACTAGACTTAGAGTAGTACCCCAGATTGTGTGATCTGATGATAGTGATACCTGATATGTGATGAGATTGGGTGATATTGACCCCTTCCCAGCTATTGGGATGCCGTACGACGATCTACCGTACGAGCCGATATTGATGATAGATCCGCACTCATAACTCGAGGATATCTTACGATATGTTATTGAGGCGGGATCACCGACTATCATATCTATACATATATATACCGACTCAGATTTAGGTGGTTTCATACCCCTCCTGTCTTGATTATTTGGTAGACATTCGACTTGACCGAGTCATCCCTTTTTCAAAACTAACGAATCGGGGATATTTTAAAGATAAGCAGAAGGGTTATACGGATATTTTCAAAAGACGTATCTTTTCATAAAAACACCGTAGCCCCTATTTTCAAAACCCTATGATTCGTGTTATTTCAAAAGGCACCATTTGTAGGACTTATAATAGATTAATGCAGATTAGTTATAGTTGCGTCTAGTATTCAGCTTCCGCTCATTATTGTGGTTCGCTTCGCAACGCATGCTTCTATTATGTTTCATACTACATTATTGATATCATGCTGTTAGGACACCAGCACCATTACCGATGATGCATATGTACCACGTACACTTACTTGCCGGCTCACACACATCTTCATCGGTAATTGCCATGCCACGTACACTTTAGAAATACTATTGCATTGACATAGGTTGTTAGCTAATAATTTAGACAGGATGTTAGTGTACTCGCCTTATATGCTAGATTAGACATCATAGTTATTACCTGCTACTTCATGCATATTGTTATTCATTGTTATGCCGCATTCATGGATTCTCATGCATATATTCACTATTTTACGTGTTATTGAGGTTTTGGATTTGGATTTCCGTGAGATTTTTTGGATTTGGAGGAAAACCGCAAAAACACAAATAAACATTTTCTCTCTTTAAAAATAAAAGTGCGGTTTTCCCATGATGTATGAGTCGTCCACCATGAGTTTGCTGATGGATTTGGAAACCCGATTCGAGGAGACGGATGAACCGTTTCGGGTACATGGTGGACCCGGTGCGGTACCCCGGGGCAAGAGGAATGTGTTAATGACGTTGAGCCTGGCAGAGGAGTACTACCTACCGGTGATTTTACCCGACGCGTCGGATATCCGGAGGATACCGTCGTGGTCTTGAGATTGATGGTAGGGGCCGATCTGGACTGACGGCGCCCTAGATTTTTGTGATTGAGATATTGAGATTTTGAGATACAGAGGTATCGAGATACTGAGACTTATGTTTTGTGCCGATGCTGGGCACAGTTTTCATGATGTTTTCAAGTGCCGATGCTGGGCACTCCAGTTCCATGATATTGATGTGTCGCGAGGGACACGGGTGGATTATATCCTCATATTTCCATGCACAAGCTTGTGATATTTATATACTTGCATGATGATTATCGTCAGTGGGTGACGAGTGGACGGGATCCACGTGTGTGCAGATTTGATGACATTGTTTATACCTCATATTCATGACATGCTATTATCTGAGGCACTAGCACGAGCACTTGGCACTTCATTCATGTATAGAGATTACATTGCCAGTTTAGCATGCTTCAGCTTTATTCTTATTGAGGTTATTTATATCTGATCGTATTGACCTAGGATGGGTCATGCATTCGATCTCTGCTTGTAGATATTTTTCTATTCACGAGTTGGCAACTCACCCCCGTTGTGCCCCAGTTCTTGCAGGTTTGCCGTACAGTTCCATAGCGGCATTTCTGGCACACTGCTTCCTTTTGGGTGACTTGCTTGGATAGGTGGGTTCTTTTGTATCAGAACCGCTATTGTATTTGTATTATTCATTGTATCTAGAATTGTCCATCAACCAAAACTTGTATTTTCTTTCAGACTTAGACTTCAGTGTTGTATTATTTCGACCTTAGAGTCGCGCTTGTAGTATTGCGGTTTTCTGGCTGTTTTGAGTTTCTTTTCGGTTTAAATCCTCACCCTTTGGCGTTGTATATTGTTGTTGCTTATGTGGTTGTGACCGTCGATTGACGAAGAGCTAGCTCCCGCTTGGGGATGCCTTTTATCATGTTATATATATTGTTCTTGTTGTACCCCGTTCGGGGCCAGTTTTTACAAAAGAAACTCTGCCGAAATTTTCAGGAAAAAATTGCACATTTTAAAAAATTCATATTCGGCTTAGTTATTTAAAACTTGATTTTCAAACATGTTTTCTTTACCTCTTTAAACCAGTTTCTTTACTTATTCCTAAAAATGGTTTTAGATTTCTGGGCTTTTGGCTTACTTGGATCAGATGGAGTCCTGTAGACTACATAGGATTCAAGGGCCAGTCACGTGCTCTTTCGGGTCGTGACAGCTAACGGGGACGATTCCGTTCTGGCACTTCTCTAGTCATCTCTCGGTCAATCATCACGACCACTCGTAAAGCAGCAAGTCGCTGGCGTCGGCCTCTGGCTCTCTGAATGCATGTGACACATCCGATCCTGGGTGCAATTATCAGTGCAGTAGTGTCCTGGACGGAATCCCGCTCAAGATCTCTTCCGATCTTTCCTATGGCGAATTGTACGGAGGCTGACTCTCTTGCATAATCTCTTCTCACTCGATGGACATCTGTGCCTTCAGTACAGCATTTTCTCGGAAACTGGTCGCATCCCAACGCCTCTATAAGCATATCAGGTCTCTGGACTCGACGGGAAGTAACGACAGCTTGTCAGCGTCTCACACGAATCTCTGGTTCCATTTGTCTCTATCGTTGTCCACTATGACGTCACGCCTTGCTATCTACGCACTTCACTGTTCTCGGCCACGGTCAATCCGAAGTCTCTCGCACGGACTCGAAATCGCGTACTCTGTAGCTTCATCATTCTGTAGAAGATGTCTGGCCGAACAGGTTCTCAGGAACACGTCCCAACCATAGGATGAATACTCAATACTCGTCCGTCCTTGATCAACTCGCAACGCATCTGGGTAAGGTCCTTTATCCGAACCTGGTCAACTACCTCGTCGACGATGTCGAGCTCTGGCCTGCTGAGTGTGCTCAATATGACCCCTCTTGGGTCCTGGTCTTCTCTTATAGTATTCCAGAAAGGTCCTATCGAGGTCTCTCTCAAATCTCATTCCTGCCGAATTTCCCGGAATTCATCGTCCTTTACTGAAGCTAATCCTTGTTCCGGAAACGGCTGCATACCCTTCGCGACTCCTTCTGGAAGGTATATCCCTAAACTACGCCTCTGCATGCGTATCGCATCTTTGATGTCAGCGGAGTGGAACGTCACCTCGTCAAATCTCTTGCGAACTCTTTACTTCACTCTGCTTCAATATCAACCGATTCGGACTCAACTCATCGTGGCTGCACGGACCGCGCTCCAACGGCTATCCTCGTATCAGGAGTCTCCCAAGAAATGCATCTCACCACTTAGCATCTGAAGGAAGTCGAATCATTCGATCGATTCGTCAAAACCTCTTAATCCCCCAAGAGCTCAACATATTAGTTATAGTTTAACGGCATCGAGTACATACCACAACATTAATGATCCAGCCGTAGAAGGGAAACACAAGCCTCACTAATGGCGCCGCAGAACTGCCGCAAACCCTAAGGTTCAAAGGCTTTCACACGGTCATTATGTCGAGTTAGGGTTTCATTCTTCTAGAGGTTTCATAGAACCGCCTTCATGTTTTTCCGAATACCTTAAACTTGGAATAGCAGGTTTCTGACATTCGATCGTCTCTTTCGACTCTCAACGTCTCCGCGTGAGGTCGTCTCTAGCTCGAAGCAATTTATCCGATGACCTCTCTTCTGGGTAAGCGAACGAATCACATGTCCTAGTCATTCACCCTCGGTGACTAGCGACTGTCCATCATATCTCTAAGTACATACTCATGCAGCAGTAGCTCCAATCGTCTGGGCGATATCTCGTCATTTGCAGCAACAACTGGCTCATTCGTCTGTATGCTGAACAGCGTTTCAATCTTCAAGGAAAGGCAATACATTGGCGGTCATCTCTAAATCGGTCTGCTCTAGATCTGAGTAAGACTCTCCGTACTGGAAATCTTCAACTCAACTGGGCCTGCTCTGGCGCATAAATCGGACGAATCACCATCGTCTCTCAAATCGGGTAGACTACCTATCATCTGTCTCATATCTGCCTGGAAGCTCCGGCGATCTCAGCTCATAAGCTCCGGAAGCGACATCCTATGAATCTCAGCAACAGCTGGTCTATCTGTCTGGACGGTAGGCGACATCATAATCTCTGAGGTATGCTGTACATCAACAATCCTCTCTCAACTCGCCTCCACTAGAGGACACAGTCACCCATACTAACTCGAGACGTTCCCATGTCACCAGAAAACACAATGGTCGGCCCTCGTACCAGACGAGCTTGCACTGACCATAACCCTAGCAGCAGCCCAAACTGCGCTCAAACATGGCGACATGAACCTCAATCGAGTATCGAAGAGAGCAGATCAATGGCAAGAAAGAGAACAACAGATCCAGAGTGGATACATGATCATAAGAAGGAACAACATCAATAAAGGTATGATCATGAAACTAATAGAATCGAGGATCTCAAATAGATGTATAATCATGGATATGAAGAGAATCACTGATCTCGAAAATATGTACATCCCAAGGTTCCTTAAGCGGAGTAGCGTATCGTAAGTATGCCGCGGAACATACCCACGGTACGTCACACTACTTTAGTCACCTATTCCATCAACCAAGGGTCATCCTACGCGACGAAAGTTCGGGTCTAATACCCCCTAGACTAAGTCTAAGTTCCGTAAGGTCAATCCTAAGTTCCGTATATATATATAGACGTCCTAGGCTCTACATAGTCAAACTTAGACTCGAACCAAGGTTAACCTAGCGCTCTGATACCAACTTTGTCAGGACCCGAAAGAGCACGTGACTAGCACTTGAACCATATGAAGTCTATAGGACTCCATCTGATCCAAGTAAGCCAAAAGCCCAGAAATCTAAAACCATTTTAAGGATAAATGAACATACAAGCAATATACTATACAACGCCGAATGGCGAGGATCAAAATTCAAAAGAAAACCCAGATAAGCATGAAAACTGTAACACTACTAGGCGCGACTCTAAGGTCGAAATAATACATCACTAATGTCTGAGTCTGAAACAATATACAAGTTTTTGGTGGATGGAATTCTAGATACAATGAATAATACATGTACAACGGCGGTTCTGATACAAAGAACCCACCTACTAAGCAAATCACCCGCAAAGGAAAGCAGTGTGCCAGAAATGCCGCTCTGGAACCTGTACGGCAAACCTGCAAGAACTGTGGCACAACGGGGGTGAGTTGCCAACTCGTGAATAGAAAATATCTACAAGCAGAAATTGAAAGCATGACATAATCCTTAGTCAAAACGATCAGATATAATATAAACCTCAACTGAATAAGTCTGAAGCATGGTAAAGTGGCAATGTAACATCTGAACATAAGTGTATTGCCAAGAACTCGTGCCAGTGCCTCACGTAATAACATATCATAAATAGGATGTATGTATGCGGTGAAATGAAAGCTGAAGGTATCACGAATGAAGTCATCCGGAAATCAGTGTCGAGCATCGACACAAATACATATCTCAATATCAAATAAATCCCATATATCATGTATCCGATATGTTGCAACATCCATGAAGGTACTCTATCAGGTACTAGTAATACATGATGCAATGCATATAAAATAAATGTGGCACAACGGGGAATATAATATACCATCGACCATAAAGGCTCCTCTCATATCGAGCACATAGGCTCCGAGCACATAGGCTCCTTTCAAATCGAGCACACAGGCTCCTTACATATATCGGGCATCCGTCAGTCCGGGTCAGCCCCCACTCTCATATATCGGGCATCCGTCAGTCCGGGTCAGCCCCCACTCTCATATATCGGGCATCCGTCAGTCCGGGTCAGCCCCCACTTTCATATATCGGGCATCCGTCAGTCCGGGTCAGCCCCCAGTCTCATATATCGGGCATCCGTCAGTCCGGGTCAGCCCCCACTCTCATATATCGGAATGCATATATATAAGTTTGCATAGATCATCATGATGATGTATGAAGTAGGTGTATATATAAATCGGCGTCCCTTACCACTAATATATATATACTTTGGGTATACGTATATATCTCAGCGTCCCATACTACTGATATATATACGCAGGAGTAAAACAATCCAGAATCATCATATGCCACCATATCATAGTGCGAAATCCATGAATTATAATACATGCAACATGAAACACTAATATGAGCATGGAACTACGTAAAGGCATATGCACAAAAGAATATGAATCAATAACATATAAGCATGCAATGCAATGCGAGCCGTAGAATAAATTGTAACAGAATAGTAATGCAGCTTGCCATTTGAAATAAGACAAATCAGGGTCTTTGTAAAATAAGGGCTAGAGTGTTTTTAAGATACCCCCGATTCGTTAGTTGTTGGAATCGGTACGACTTGGGTCTAGTCTAACATACAATATGCAAACTATAGATCTAAGTATCAAGTCAACTGGGAGGGGTATGGAATCAACCTAAATCTGAGTCGATATAAATATATATATACATATAATAGTCGGTGATCCCGCCTTAATAGTATCGCGTACAATACAGTATATCATATGACAATCCTCAAGTCATGAGTGCAGATCTATCATCAATGTAAAGCTCGTACGGTACATCGTCGTACGGCATCCCAATAGCTGGGTATTGGTCAATTATCACAATCAGCTCATCAATTAATTGGTATCCTCATCATCATATCACATAATCTGGGGTACTGATCTAAGTCTAGTACAACTGATACCATCAATATGACTGCGTGTGTAAACACACGTTCCAAGGCCCGCTAGAGATCACATGTCGTATCCCACATACGAATCATATCAAATCACCAATCTCGCGGCACAATGCCCAAACCATCGACTCACCTCCAATATCGTCCAATATCATCAAACACAATGCAAGTATAATGAATGTGCAAGGGTGTACGTGTAGGTGTAAATCTATTCTAGGGTTCGCGACTATGAACAACACTAGTTGCTTCTAACCCGAAACTATCCATAATACACCTAACACAAAATCCACGACACACTATAACTATCATATATATATATATATATATATATATATATATATATATATATATATATGATATCAACTACGGACTGCGGGGGTGTTATATGCCATCCACCCGACTTCCCCCCTGTAGATATAATCTACTCACCTTGCGTCTTCATTTGTGGATGTCGCTACGCGCTTGCTTGTCGTCCCGAATTCTTCATGGGGTACCTACACATCAACGTATCACAAAAATGCGTATTAAAACCAAATCAACGCTAAAACGGCATACGAATCCCAAAATGATACGCTATGATCTATAGGTTAGAACCTATGGACAACACCTTCACAACCATCAATCAATCCTCGATATCGTCGTATAAACGCCAAATAGTCGCGGTAAAACACAATACACAATTGCAGAATTAAAAATATGGAACACGGAAACACGAATCCAAAACAGCAACTACGGAAATAGGCTCCAGATTTCACCCTAGGTCAAACTAGACAAATCTACACATACCAGGGGCCTAATCTACTGATGAGGGAACACCAAAACCAAGACGAACCAAAATGGGGCAGGTCTGGCCGCAAATTGCGGCCAATATGATTAAATATGCGGCCGGGTCAAGGAGTTAGGGGCTAGGGTCTTGGGGATAGCTTCCTGGGTGCCTGTACATATCACTGTCCATTCAATATAATTTTCAGAGTCTCGGGTTGATAGCAGATCTCATATAAGCTTAACAGATTCCACAAACTTTCCGATATCGTTTTCTAAATCCGTATTCCAGGTCTTAAGTCTTAGGTTTGGGTCTCAATTCATGCACTAGGGTGTTTATATAATCTCTACTGAGCTCAAATTCATATTACGACACAACATTTCCCAAAACCCTAACTAGGTTTTCCTTAACTCCACAATATCCAACAATATCGGTTCAAAACTAAACATGGGGTAAAGGTAATGCATAACTAAGCTTTAAGGTCCAGAAAATACCTCATTTGACAACTCAAGAATTTTCTTGGGTTGCCCCTAATGGCCAAAATCCTAGCTTCCTTGGTCCAATGTGTGGATCTTGAGCTTGTGCACACTTTTAATGAAATGAATATGGGGTTTTAGTGATGTTTTTGAGATGTTTTGAGGAGGTGAAGTGCGGAGGGAGGTGAGGAGCAGCAGCAACTGCAGGGAGTTGAGGGAGAGGGAGAGAAAATGAGTGTTGGGATCAAAGGAAATGGCTAAGTCCTTGGTCAAAGAAGCCCATACCTCTCTCTCTCTCACCATACCTCATATAATATTCCCCTTTCTCTTTTCTTTTCTTTTTCTTTTCTCTAAATTCCTTCTCACTCAAATAGTAAACCCAAATGAGAAACCATGGTAGAAAATGCACAAGTGTAGGAAAATAAAAGATATGTGCATGTTTTGCACAAAATTACTAAAAAACCGATTAGCGATTTTTAATCGTGATTAGCACTAAATTAGCATATAACTAATCAATTAAACTTAGAAATTGCATAATCCTCTAATTTACCCTATTTTTGAATTTTCCATAATTTTCCAAAAATTTTCCCCATTTATTTGTATTTAATTATACCGAATTATTAAAATATTCAATAAAATAATATTAAATTATAAATTTCCCAAAAATAATATTTTTATTATTTCGAAATGTTACAATTTTTATAAGAATTGATGAGATTAAATTTTTGAGTTGGTTTGTATGACTTATTTAAGATGTTTAATAAGTATTATGGTCGCTAGATTTGTTTAAACGTCGAGTTTTGTAATAAAACGGATAATTTTTGCTTGCTAGATTTTCGGAAAAATGCCTTTTAAAGTGAGTTTGGGGTTTTTGTGAATTTTAACCTATTTTATATTATAATTAGTGTTCGTGAATGTGCAAATGAGTGTGTTTGGGTTTTTTTCCGATGGTTTGACGTTTGTACATCAACATCGAGGGTTGGTTTGGCTATTTTTGCATGCGTAGGTGATAGGTTTTGACCTATGCGTGATACGCGTGCCGATTTGATTTTCGTATGCTGTTTCGATTTCGAATTTGATTTTAATGTGATACGGTGCGTTATGATATGTAGGTACCCCATGTAGACTTCGAGACGACAAGCAAGCACGTGGCGACGTCGGCACCGGCGAGCGAGGACCAGGTGAGTAGATTTATATCTACGGGGAGAAGTCGGGTGGATGGCGTATAGCACCCCCGCAGTTCGTGGTGATGTATACGAATACGTATACACACATATATTCATTATATATTGTTTGAGATTATTAATGTTAAAGATGGATAGTTGGTGTGTTGGATTGGTTTGGTGTTGCGAAACCCTAGAGTAGTGATTGCACCGTACATACACACACCCATACTTGCATACATTCTTCTTTCATATGTGCGTATATGGTTATATATTTTTATGTGTTCACATAGGTATGGGATTATGTGTTCATATACTGGATTTGAGAATAGTACTTGGGATTTGAGATGAGTCGATGAGATTCAATTTGAGGTCGTGAGATCGGTGATATGACAGGGTTCGTATTTGATATACGACCTGATGTTTTAGCGGGTCCTTTGACGTAGTTTTCATATACGTGCATGCATACTTAGCTTGTATTAGTATTTTACTAGACAGAGATCAGTACCCAGATTAGGATCTTTGATAAAGAATATACCAGATGAATAATGTGATGAACATGATATTGACCCGTACCCAGATTTGGGGATGCCGTACGACGGATTTACGTACGAGCTGTATATTGATGATAGATCCGCACTCTTGACATGGAAATATCTGATTATAGATATGGTATCGGATGTGATATTATCGAGGCGGGATCACCGACTAATATATATATATATATATATATATATATATATATATATCGACTCAGACGTTAGGCGGCTTCCTTACCTTTAGTTTAGCTTGACAGTTTAGCCCTATAGTTTGGTGTAGTTCTTAGCCCGTATTAGTTGTTATTGTGTCTAGTATTTTGCTCCTGCTCATTATTGCTGTTGCTCCGCATCGCATACTTATTTTTGAATCATATTCTATTGTTAATATCATGCTGTTAGGACACCAGCACCATTACCGATGACGCGTATGTACCACGTACACTTACTTGCCGGCTCACACACATCTTCATCGGTTATTGCCATGTTACGAACACTTTAGAAAATACTATTTCATTTGATATAAGCTGTTATCTAATTGTTTAGACATGATATTAGAGTACTTGCCTTATATGCTAGTTTAGACATTGTAGTTATTACTTGCTACTTCATGCATGTTATTATTCACTGTTGTGCCGCATTCATGGATTTTCTTGCATATATTCACTGTTTACATGCTATTGAGGATTTGGATTCGGATTTTCATGAGATTTCCTGGATTTGGGGGAAAACCGCAAAAACACTTATAAAATTCTTTCTCTTTTTAAAGAAAAGTGCGGTTTTCCCATGATGTATGAGTCGTCCACCATGAGTTTGCTGATGGATTTCGAGACCCGAGTTCGAGGAGTGGAGGAACCGTTTCGGGTACATGGTGGACCCGGTGCGGTACCCCGGGGCAAGAGGATCGCAGATGATGGCGTTGAGCCTGGCGGGGGTGCACTACCGACCGGTGATATTACCCGACGCGTCGGATATCCGGAGGATACCGTCGTTGTCTTGAGATTGATGATAGGGGCCGGTCTGGATTGTCGTCGCCCTGGATAGTGAGATTGAGACATTGAGATCCTGAGATATTGAGACATTGGGATTTATGTTTTGTGTCGATACTAGACACTGTTTATGCTGATTTCATTTATGATACCTCTTTTAAAAGAACAGAAATCTCACTAAATTATGAAAGCAGTTTTATTCGGTTCCATGCATTCATACATCATTCATATGATATATTGCTACCTGAGGCACTGACACGGGCACTTTGGATTACACTTGGGTTAGGCTTTTACCCTAGCCATTATTATAGGCTGCTGGTTATATATATTTAAGGATATATTATGATTGTTGACCTAGGATTACGTTGTTCATGCGATTTCTGTTCGTAGATGTTTTTCTACTCACGAGTTGGCAACTCACCCCCGTTGTGCCACGGTTCTTGCAGGTTTTGCCGTACAGGTTTCATTACGGCTTTGCTGGCACTGCTTCTTTCGGGTGACTTGCTAGTAGGTGGGTTTATTTGTATCGTACCCTCCATTATATACCTTTTATATTATTACTCTGTTGTATCTAGAAGTTCCATCAACCAAACATGTATTTATTTTGAGATAGAGACCAGTGATGTTATTTTTTCGACCTTAGAGTCGCGCGTTATATTTCTGTGGATTTCTTGTTGTTTTGAGTTTCCTTTTGAGTTTTGATCCTCGCCCTTGGCGTTGTATATTATATTGCTTTTGTGGTTGTGACCGTCGATTGACGAAGAGCTAGCTCCAGCTTGGGGATGCCTTTTATTGATTTCATATACTATTCATGTTGTATCCCGTTTGGGGGCCAGTATTTACAAAGGAGCCTCTACTAAAATTTTCGGGAAATAGTTGATGCTTTTAAAAAAACGCATAATTCGGCTTATGCTATTAAAACTACTGGATTTTAAATTGGTTTTCCTTCACTCTACTACTTTTCTTGGTTTGGATTTCTGGATTTTCGGTTTACTTAGATTACGTACGCCTCGAGACGTTTCGTAGTTTAAGTGTCGGTCATATTCCGTACTTTCGGGACGTTTGTAACGTTTTGAAAATCGTTTTGGCGAAATTTCGAAAAAAAATCGGTAAATAAGGAGCTTTTCTGTAAAAAGTCAAAATACAAATATCTTTATTTTAAAATTAAATATACATATTCTAGCTATGTAATTGCTATTATTTGGTATTTATTGAGCCACTGGTGAAATTTCAAAATTTCTGAAAAAAAAAATTTCCGAAATTAATTATTTTAATATTATTTTAAGCTGTCACTAATACATTTAATTAGGGAAAATTACAAACTGGAATGAGTTGAAATAAATTTTGTGTATCATAACACATTAAACAAAATTTTAACATGTGGTTTTTGAATTGAAATGGAGTTGTTAACCGGTGTTAGAAAATATCGAAGAAAAGATGCTTATTTGATGAAATTAGTGTTAATACAAATTTGAATGGGTCAATTACACACATATGAGCCATGACCACTAAAATTTAATTGTAACATAAATTTTTTAGCAAGCTAACTCCAAATTCTAGTAAGGTTCTAGGGTTGCAACTATGGAAATTTAATAATAAAGTAAAATGGGAATAGAAAGGGGTTTAATTGCAAAAGACACATGTATATTTTTATTAACCTAGAGCATTCCACACACACACACATCAATCCATTCTTTCCTTGGCCGAACCATGAGCCACCATATCCAAATTTCCTCACTTGTTTAGGGAAAAAAAAAGACTTTAAAAGGGGTCAATGAAAATGGGTGTGAAGGCATTAATTAGACTTAATGAATTGCTTGCTCTAGAAAACTCCACACACTCTCACACCCACTCAAATCCCTCATTCTCTAGCCGAGCTCACTGCTGTGAGAAGCCCCCAAAAATCCCCACTCATTCTTCATCTCAATTCATCACATATTCATTACAAATCCAATTAAAAACTCGCAATTTCAAAGCCAATTCTTCTCCAATTTTTCCTAAGCCTATTCATGAATGGATCTTGGTGTTTAAAACCATTTTGGAGGCATGTTTCAAGTTAGATCTCAAGATAATTTTGAGGTAAAATTTTTAACCTAATGGCTAATTTGTTGTTTAGTTATGCTAATCTAATTTTTTTGATGTGTTAATTCGGTTGTAACCGCTAGTTTATGAAATTCTAGAAATTGGATTATGATATAATTAGGGTTTTCGTTCTTGGGTATTGATCTAAAATTGTAGTTTAACACATTAGAAAATGTTAAACCTAATCTAGTAGCCAATTTCCTAGTTGTTGCATTTGAATTGTTTTAATTAGGTTCTTTTGCAAACTTAATTTTTACAAAACACATAAATAGGTTAGATAAAATTATAATTAGGGTTTTTATTATTAGATTGTCGTATTAGTGTGTAAATTTAGTGGGAAACATAATCTAATTACAAATTGCTAGCCTTCGCTTAAAAATTGTCACAATATTGCTATTTTTATTAAACTAGGTCTTGAAAATTTATTTAAAATGCGGGATTAAAAATAAAGTTAGGGATTTAGCACGTCCTTAAGGTTTCAAGGAATGGTTTATATAGTCTAGTTATGCTATTTAATAAGTATTAAGGCCATTGGTTTCATTTAATTATCAAGTCTTGAAGTAAAGCGGTAAATTGACATTTTCAAGGTTTTGCGGAATTGGACGATTTGATCGATTTTAGGGTTTCGATGATTTAAACCAGGTTTAATATTAAATAATGGGTTTTGAAACTACGAGTTGTTTATTGGGTTTTTTATCTCGATCAATCGGCGTTTGTACGCCGATACCGAGCGATATTTGGTTCTTTTGTATGAACAGGACATAGGTTTTAACCTATGCACGTTCCGTGCGTTGTTTTGATTTTGTCCGTGATTCATTTTACGATATTATATATATTTGCGTATAGGTACCCCTCACGTGGACTTCGGACGAGGAAGAAGTGGAGGGCGACATCGTTTTCTGCAGATAAGGACCAGGTGAGTAGATGTATATCTACGGGGGAAGTCGGGTGGATGGCGTTTAGCACCCCCGCAGACTTAGAATAGGAATATTACTTATTGTCATTAAGAATCCATACGTTACCTTAGATTCTTGGTGAGTAGGACCCTAGTAATGACCTTAGGTAGGACTAGACTGATTTAGAAAGACCTTACGAGAGGATGAATAGCTTGGAGGAGGTTCGTAGGTTTCAGGTAGATACACACATGCACACACAGAAACTTGACTTGCTATATATGTGTATGTGTGTGTGTGTGTGAGTGTATAGGGTTATGTTTAGGTATATATATATATATATATATATATATATACATAGACATATATACACACACAACATGTATATGTGATATGATACATGGGGATGGAACAATATAACTGGGCTTGATGCCATGGTTTCTTGGCTATACTGTCGTGTTATGATGTTAGGGGATCAATAGAAAAGGAGATAATGGATATGTATACATAGACAATAATAGGTGATGATGATTTTGAGATACCTGAGACTCTAAATGGAACCCGGACTGTAACCTGTGACTGAATCACGAGATGATGTATGTGTGACTTGGTTACGATGTCATATAGGTGTGACTTGATACGATATGATATAAGTGTGACTTAATCACGATATGATATATGTGACATGATATTTCTGAGGATAAATTGACGATGTATATTTATGCTAGCAATGATATATGATTGATGTATGTGATTACAGTACAGTACCTAGATCATGACATTATTGACGATGATATTATACGAATGATGAGACACGTAGGTGATACTTGACCCGTACTCCGATATTAGGATGCCGTACGATGGATTTTACCGTACGAGGCATAGATGTGATGATTGATCCGCACTCTTGATTCGAGGAAGCCGTACTACGTACGTGACGCTATTGAGGCTGGATCGCCGACTATTAGAGATATGGACTCAGACCTTAGATGGACACTAGTTTAGGCTCGAGTCATATAGTTGTAGTTAGACTTGTATATTGCAAATGAATGGTTAATACACATCCGTCTTTACTTTCGGACCGTAATCATCATGTTGCACATTCATACATATATTTCTATAATCAGTATGAAACTCTGCCTGTTAGGACACCAGCACCATTACCGATGATGCGCATATTCCACGCACACTTATTTTCCGGCTCACACACATCATCATCGTTAATTGCTATGTCACGTACACTTTAGAACATATTACCTTTTATGGATAAAATCAGCTAACAGCTAGATCGATATAATATTGTGATTTCTCTCAGGTGTTAGTCTAGACATGGCATTTATTATTTAGACATTTCATGCATTCACATTTACATGTTATCATGCAGTATTGTGGGGCTTATGCCGATATTTATCATTTGCTTACTCATGATTTTAGGATTTTGGATTTTTATGAGATTTCTGGATTTTGGGGAAAACCGCAAGAATATATATAAACTTCTTTCTCTCCTCCTCTCTTTTTAAAATATAAGTTGCGGTTTTCTCGTGACGTATGTGTCGTCCACCATGAGATTTCATGTTTTCTGTTGGATTTCGAGACCCGATTCGAGGAGTGGATGAACCGTCTCGGGTACATGGTGGGCCCGGTATGGTACCCCGGGGCAAGAAGATCGAGTTGTAGACGATGAGCCTGGCAGGGGAAGGTTACCTACCGGTGATGTCTGGCGCGGCGGATATCCGGAGGATACCGACCGTTGTCGTGAGATTTGATGACATGGGCCGATCCGGACTGACGGAGCCCGAGGTATTGAGACTATGAGACTTGAGATTTACATGTTTGTGTCGATGCTTGACACGGATTTCCATGGATTCCATTATTGAGATTTCAGATTCCTATACACATTTTACTATGATAACAGTTAAAGATTTCTTATACAGATATATCTGGATTTCAGGATTGATTATTTTATATTCATGGTGCATGCATATCCATTCATATGACATAGTACTATATGAGGCACTGACACGAGCACGGAGTATCTGCACTTACACGTAGTATTACCCTGCTATTACTAGATGATTGGGACTTAGTAGTGTATTATTATGACCTAGGATAGCGTCGTGCATTCGATTTCTTTTCGTAGATGTCTTCTACTCACGAGTTGGCAACTCACCCCCGTTGTGCCAAATTTTATTACAGGTTCGATGTACAGGTTTCCCTGGCAGCTTGCTGGCACATCATTTCATTCAGGGTGATTTGCACGGTAGGTTGGTTCACTTGTATCTGAACCACCATTGTACTTTTATTCTTTCATTTGTATCTAGTAAGCTCCATCAACCATACTTATATTACTTGATAAGTTTATTGGACCCGTTATTTATTTCGACCTTAGAGTCGCGCATGTATTATTCTGATCTGGTGGTTTTGTTTTCTTTTGAGTTTTGAGCCTCGCCCTTTGGCGTTGTATACTATTGTGTATTGTTGTGGTTGTTTCCGCCTGTTGGCGTTGAGCTAGCTCCCGTTTGGGGATACTTTTTTATTGTTTATGTATATTATACTTGTTGTACCCGTTTGGGGACAGTTTTTACAGAGGAGACTCTGCCGAAATTTTTGGGAAATTTGCTGATACTTTTAAACTTGTTTTTCTTCTTGTTTTCTTTTTCTTCTTCTTCTTCTATTATGGTTTAGATTTCTGGGCTTCGGCTTACTTAGGTTACGTGGCGCCTCTAGACGCTTCGTAATCTAAGTGCCGGTCACGTTCCGTACTTTCGGGTCATGACAGACACGCCGTCCCAAGGTGCCCACAAAGCGTAATCTGATCTTGAGTGCGACCGAGGTTCGCGCGCAGAAGAGGAAGAAGAAGTCGATCCTCTCTGCTGACGTTGCATTTGGTCAGGAACCTCATGCTCGTTATAACGAGGGTTTGGGTGAGTACGGGACCAACGGGGGCCTTTTTATGCCGCCAGACGACACTGATCTGGCGGTCTCCATCATAGCTTCTGAGCGATTGGCAAGGCGCGACGCGTGGTAGTCTAAACTTTCGCAATCAAGTAATCACTAGTTGCATTTTTCGTCATTGCATCGTACCTCTATCATTGTTTTTTGACTAACGCTTTTCCTTCTTTAACAGACATTTCTACCGAAGAAGTTGTCGCTGCTTCCCTCAATACTTTCCAGGAGGAGGAACGACTCAGAGCATCCTTAGGCCATGGTACATTTCGGTTTACTATGCTTCTCCTTCCATTTCTTATGAGTAATATGACCCCCTCTTTGTCTTATCGCAGGGACCACAAGACCTATCTCGCAAACTGATGCGGGAATTCTCTCCGGGCCAGTTACTGATGTTCCGACCACTTCGGAATTTCCGCAAGAGACCCAACTCAAAAAGCCGATGATGGATGCCTTGAAGGATTTGGAGGCAACTCTGAACGCGAAAGACGACGCCTTGCTGAAGGAGGCTTCCAAGAGGTCCGTCGTGACTGCCCGGGAGGAGAGGAAGCGCTTGAGGCGTGCAGCGAAGGAGCGTAGCGCTGCTTTGGCCGTGGGAGTGGGCCCAAGAGCTGCTACTCCTTCCGAGGGGCCCCTGGTCTCCTTGTCTACTGCTCATAGACGGGCGGCGTGTGCAGCTCGCAAAGCCAACGGTCAATCCACCTCAGCTAATGTGCTTTTCGAGGCTTTGTTGTAAAAGTTGTAAAACTATCGGTTCTTATACATGTTGTCCTGTAGGGTCGAGTCCTAATGAAGGAGCGGCGGCAACCGTCGAGCCTGAGGGGACGGCGGAGAAAGTAGCAGCTGATCCCGAGGCGACGGTAGGCGGTACAGCCGTAGTTGCCGAGCCCGAGCTAGTGGCTGACGAGATAGTCATGCCTACTATGCCCGAGACGGCCACCACTGCCGAGCGCGAGGTAGCGGCAAATAAGACGGCTGCTACAGCCGAGCCTGGGGTAGCAGCGGATGGAGCGGCTACAACCGATGAACCCATAGCAACGGTGGACGAGACGGCTGCGACCGCCGAGCCCGAGTGGGTAGCGGGCGAAACAGGCATGATCGCTATGGGCGAGACGACCGCTCTTTCTCAAGAGTCGGGCACCGCTCCGATCATCTCTCTCCCCGCTTACGGTCCCTCGCCGTCTCCCGGCCTCGCGAGCACGACGACGGCTCCTGTAGAGTCTGGCGGTGAACCCATGCCAATGGAGGAGGGAGACGCCGTCGTTTCGGCTGGTGACTCATCAGGTAAATTTTGGGTTACCGTCCTTCTTTTTATTCTGCAACCCTTCCTGACAGGGCTTATCTTGTTTCTAACGCAGGTGCGGCTAGTGCTGATGCCCTATTACTCGAGGAAGCGCCGTCAGTTACCGCCCTGACAGTGGCCACCTATCTACCTTCCTTCGTACCGTCGCAGATGTTGGAAAGTATGGATTTGCGACCCATCAGTCTTATCTTGGCTGCATAATTTATGTACTGATGTTGTATTATTGCATCCTTGCAGGAGTGCTTTTTGATCACCTTTACCAGGTGCTGCACCCACACTTCTCCTTCCCGTCGGAGCTTGCTTCCTCCAGTGGCGCTGGTGAGTATAGTTTTCAATTAATGCTATTTTTTTTAATAATTGAACTATTTCTGATTCTTCCTTGCCCTGATTGTAGTGCTACAAATCGAAGGAGGAGATAAAAGATCGGTTGCGCCACTGGTCCTCCCAGCTTTGCCGCCTGCCGCAGCTGGTATAGTAAATTCCATTGTTCATGAATCTCTTGTATTTTTAGGTCTGTCATCTGATTATGATTTGTTTTGCAGCTATCGCTCGGGTTCCAGTTCCATTCGAGTCCCGCATTATGATGCCGGCAGGCCCATTCTCCTAACGTCCATCCTCAAAAGGTGCTGCGATGAGTCTGAGTATGCTGAGCGGATGCGTCGAGGAGCTTGACGCAGAAGCTCCTGTATCTGCAGCAGATTTCGCTGCTAAGGTTAATCCGATGCTGGCGACAGTTGTAAATTTCCACAATGAAGGCGTCGTCGAGTCTTGGGTTAACCACTGCAGGGAGATCGAGGCCCGCCTGCATCAGCTGGAGCTTATTCGTCCTGCTCCCGAGGTTTTGGCCATGAGTACTCAACGGGCGACATGGATCGAGCAGAGCGCTTCTTACTTCCGCCATCTTGAACAAGAAGCGACTTTAAGGCGGAGGGAATGCAAAGAGACCTCAAGCGAGTCTGCTCGACTGTGTGCTGAGGTCGACGCGAACGCTGCTCGGGTGAAAGTTATCTTCGAGGGCTTACTGCAAAGTATCTCCAACCGGTTAACATTGAAGCAGAAGCTCGATACCGTTGAGCATGATGCCTAAGGTCGTGAAGCAGCTCAGCGAGCCGTCGAAGAACAACTTTCATCCTACTTGCAGCAGCGGGCCCAGGTGGAAGCAGAGTTGGCTTCGGAAGCCGATCAGGAGAAGGCGCTGAAGGAAGTGCGAGAGCAACTTGCGGATTTGTTGAAGACGCTTCCTTCTCCATGAACATTTTGTATCATTTGTAATTGTAAATAAAATGTATTTGTTTCTTTTATTCTTTAACACAATGTATCTTGTACTCAATCGAATTCATGAATAAAAGATATACATTCTTCATTATGTCCTGTGTTATTTCTCTGCTTTCTTCTTTCTTGCTGTGTTGTTTGCCCTGCGATTTTAGCAAGTGCGGTCTGTAAATAACATATAGCTGTCAGTCTTAGGCTTTTTGTAGAGTGGCGGTGGCTTAGAAAACAAGGTTAGGTTCTGTCACCTAAGACTTTTCAACTTTATGAGCCGTGAGGGTCTCATAAAGAATTTTCTCCATACCGGCCGAGAGGGTCCCGTAGGTGTAATTTCTCCTTAAGAATCGTGAGGATTCCCAAGTGCGTTTTCTCTTGAAAGTCATAAGGATCTCACAAGAGAATTTACTACCTTACGAGTCGTGAGGTCCCGCAAGTGACGGGTGAAGCTGCCCTTATCCGCATTTCACAGAATTAAGGGTTGCTCTGGATGCTTCCCACGGGTTTACTGCCGTGTTTGGCAAGGACCAGGCTCCGCTCTGGACGTTTTCCAGGATACCGTAGTTTAAAGACATCGCGGTCGAGTTTAAGGACATCATAGTCCATGAGTTTAAGGACCTCAAAGTCCAATGTTAGTTTTAAGACATTATGGTCGAGGTTAAGGACATCATAGTCCATGGATTTAAGGACTCCACAGTCCAATGTTAGTTTTAAGACATCACGGTCGAGGTTAAGGACATCATAGTCCGTTGATTTAAGGACTCCACGGTCCAATGTTAGTTTTAAGACATCACGGTCGAGTTTAAGGACATCATAGTCCGTGGATTTAAGGACTCCACAGTCCGTGAAATGCATGGTTGTTGGGACTCGTCACCTCTTTGAAGACGTTGAGGAATTACAACGACAAATATCAAAGGAGTGAAGAGATGTACCCTTGAACCAAGGTAGAATCAGTTTGAAATCACCGGGGCTAATTGTTAGTTTCAAGACATCACGGTCGAGGTTAAGGACATCATAGTCCGTGAGTTTAAGGACCTCACAGTCCGTGAGTTTAAGGACTTCACAGTCCGATGTTAGTTTTAAGACATCGCGGTCAAGGTTAAGGACATCATAGTCCGTGGATTTAAGGACTCCACAGTCCGATGTTTGCTCTTGATGCTTCCCACGGGTTCACTGCCGTGCTTGGCGAGGACCAGGCTCCGCTCTAGATGCTTCACACGGGTTCACTGCCGTGCTCTGCGAGGACCAGGATCCGCTCTGGACGTTTTCCATGGGGTCAGAAGTGACGTTATCCGCGTTCCACGTAACCAGGAATTTTGCTCTAGATGCTTCCCACGGGTTCACATCCGTGTTCGGCGAGGACTAGGCTCCACTCTGGATGCTTCACACGGGTTCACTGCCGTGCTCTGCGAGGACCAGGATCCGCCCTGGACGTTTTCCACGGGGTCAGAAGTGACGTTATCCGCGTTTCACGTAACCAGGAATTTTGCTCTAGATGCTTCTCACGGGTTCACTACCGTGTTCGGCGAGGACTAGGCTCCACTCTGGATGCTTCACACGGGTTCACTGCCGTGCTCTGCGAGGACCAGGATCCTCTCTGGACGTTTTCTACGGGGTCAGAAGTGACGTTATCCGTATTCCACGTAACCAGGAATTTTGCTCTAGATGCTTCCCACGGGTTCACTGCCGTGTTCGGCGATGACTAGGCTCCGCTCTTGATGCTTCACACGGGTTCACTGCCGTGCTCTGCGAGGACCAGGATCCGCTCTGGACGTTTTCTACGTGGTCAGAAGTGACGTTATCCGTATTCCACGTAACCAAGAATTTTGCTCTAGATGCTTCCCACGGGTTCACTGCCGTGTTCGGCTTGGACTAGGCTCCGTTCTGGATGCTTCACACGGGTTCACCGCCGTGCTATGCGAGGACCAGGATCCGCTCTGGACGTTTTCTACGGGGTCAGAAGCGACGTTATCCGTATTCCATGTAACTAGGAATTTTACTCTAGATGCTTCCCACGGGTTTACTGCCGTGTTCGGCGAGGACTAGGCTCCGCTCTGGATTCTTCACATGGGTTCACTGCCGTGCTCTACGAGGACCAGGATCCGCTCTGGACGTTTTCTATGTGGACAGAAGTGACGTTATCCGTATTCCACGTAACCAGGAATTTTGCTCAAGATGCTTCCCATGGGTTCACTGCCGTGTTCGGCGAGGACTAGGCTCCCTCTGGATGCTTCACACGGGTTCACTGCCGTGCTCTGCGAAGACCAGGATCCTCTCTGGACATTTTCTACGGGGTCAGAAGTGACGTTAACTGTATTCCACATAACCAGGAATTTTGCTCTAGATGCTTTCCACGGGTTCACTGCCGTGTTCGGCGAGGACTAGGCTCCGCTCTAGATGCTTCACACGGGTTCATTGCCGTGCTCTGCGAGGACCAGGATCCACTCTGGAAGTTTTCTACGGGGTCAGAAGTGACGTTATCTGTATTCAACATAACCATGAATTTTTCTCTGGATGCTTCCCACTGGTTCACTGCCGTGTTCGGCGAGGACCAGGCTCCGTTCTGGACGTTTTCCACGGGGTCAGAAGTGATGTTATCCGCATTCCACGTGACTAGGAATTTTGTTGATTATATCCGCATTTCACGGAGTTGGGATTTGGCTCTCGGTTATCTGTATACCGTCGAGTCATGGAACTGGGAGTTTCCGCTGTTCCGCTTTGCCTGGTGTTATGTCTGCTGCAATGAGGAGGAGTGTTGAGATGATTTTCAGGCTATCTGTGACTCATTGAAACCTGGCTTCTTCTTCTGATGAAACCTAGGAGAGAAGGATTGCGATCCCTTCTTTGTTCGCGCCCCTGGATTGTATACAGGGACTGCCGTGATATCACTTGTAGGGCATAAATTTCATTTTTATTTTTATTTTATTTCTTTCCACGATGCTCTATCATTTCAACTGTTATATCGCGATGGTCGCGATTGCCCAATCATTTCGACGATTTTTCGCGGTGCCCAATCATTCGGCTATTTGTTTTATTTTTACTCACTGCTTTATATTGCGAGTTGCCCAATCATTTCGGCTATTTTGCATGCATACATTTTTTTACTTCCTGATTTTGTCTGCAAGTTGCCCCATCATTTCGGCTATTTCGTATGCATGTGTGGCTTGCTCGCTTTTCGCTGCAAGCTCGGAATTAAACACCGATTTCGGCATTAGCACCGCTACTACTGGGATATTGCCAGAAGAGAATCATCATTTTCCTTTGTCGACATCGAACAAAGGTGGCTTAGTAAACAGGGTTAGGATCCTGTCGACTAAGGCTTTTGACTTCAAGAGCCGTAAGGGCCTCACAAAGGTATTTCTCCCTGCGAGTCGTGAGGATCTCGTAGGTGTGTTTTCTCTTTAGGAATCGTGAGGACTCCTAAGTGTATGATCTCTTGTAAGTCGTAAGGATCTTGCAAGAGTGTTTTCTCCTTATAAGTCGAGAGGACTCACAATTGTTCATCGTGCGAACATATCCCTAGTCACGGATGGGACTTGGTTAGGGAAATGTTTATTCGCGCCCGTGGATTGTACAATGGTCAGCATTGAGCCGCTTGTAGGAAAGTATCGGAGGTTGTGGGGGTTTCTTAAGAACAGGTTTGGGTGTCTGTAGCTTAAGACTTTCAAATCTTATGAGCCGTGAGGGTCTCATAAGAGAGTTCTCCTTACGAGTCGTGAGGATCTCGCAAGTGTAATTTCTCCTAAGGAATCGTGGGGATCCCTAAGTGTGTTGCTCCCTTGTGAGTCGTAAGGATCTCACGCGGGTGGTTTCTCCTTACAAGGTCGAGAGGACCCTGTAAGTGTCTTTTAACGAGGTTGCGCCCTTTCGGGTTTTCACAAACACTCGCCGGTAACCCTGCTGTTTTTACTCACGGAGCCCTTTCGGGTTTCATCCGTGCCCATTTTTCTTATGGACATACCATTTTATTCTTTTTTTATTTATGATATTTTTTTATATCATCTTCGGGATGATGCGATCCGCCGTAGTTTCTCGACATCTCGGTCAATAGCTAGTTTTAGGACATAGTGGTCCGTCATTAGTTTAAGGACGTTTCGGTCCGTTTACCAGCTAATACTTATAGAGTTTTAGGCTTAGGAAGATAGCGAGCGGACATACTCGTCGTCATCTATCATTGACCAAGGCCATGACTCATTAAGCGTAGTACTTCTTTAGGAAGCGGCCGTTTATCGGTCTGAAAGGTCTTTCGCTATGCATGTCCATGAGTAGATAGGCTCCACCTTGGTAGACCTTGTCTATGATGTACGGGCCTTCATAGTTTGGCTCGAATTTTCCTCGCTTAACGCGATTGGGGATCATAGGTCTTTTGACCACTAGCACGAGTTCGCCTTGGCGGAATGTCCTCGGCCTGGTCAATCTTTCATATGAGCCCGTCATCTTTGCTTTATAAGCCTCCAGATTTTGTTGCGCTATGAGCCGAGTTTCATCAAGGGCATCAAGCTCCTCAAGCCGAAGGTGAGTGTTTTCTTCGTCTGTCAGCTTGTAATAGACTGCCACTCGTAGAGAAGGTAATTCTATTTCGAGAGGGAGTACTGCTTCTGTACCGAATACTAACGCGTACGGCGTTGTGTTTGTGGCCGTCTTGAATATAGTTCGAAACGCCCAGAGGGCTTCTTGCAGCCTCTCGTACCAGTCTTTCTTATTTTGGGACACCGTCTTCTTCACGATCTTTGTTAAGGTCTTGTTGAAAGCCTCAGCTAGACCGTTGGCTCGGAGATTTTAAACTGAAGAGTATCTCCAGTCTATATTGTGCTGTTGTGCGAAGCGGCTGATTTTGTGGCTTCTGTAGGCTGGCCCGTTATCATAGATGATCCGTCTCGGAGTTCCAAACCTATAAATGATGTGTGTCTTGAAGAAATGGAGGATATTCTCCGTCTTCACTTCCCTCAGTGGTACTGCTTCTGCCTATTTGGAGAAGTAATCAGTTGTCGCCAAAATGAAATGATGCCCTATGGACGATGCTGGTTCGATGGGGCCGATTATGTCTGTTCCCCACATTTCAAACGGCCAGCTAGCCACTGTCGGGTGTAACGGATTTGGGTGCTGATGGATAAAGTCACCGTGGATTTGGCACAAACGGCATTGTTTCGCATACTCAAGGCAGTCCTGGAACATCGTGGGCCAATAATAGCCCATCCGTTTAATCTTCAACTTCATCTTCGGGCCTGCTAGGTGAGAACCGCAGAGTCCGTCGTGAACTTCTTGGACGACTCTTTTCGCCTCTTTAGGTCCCAGGCATCTCAACCACAAAGAATCAAACGACCTCTTGTACAGAGTATCATTGACGAAGGCGAAAGATGGGTCTCGCTTCACGAGCTGATGTTTGAGGACGCCACTTCAGGCGTTCGACAGGATTTGAAGTAGTCTATAAAGACTTCCCACCAATCCTCAGCATTTTCCTGGTCTTTTATTTGCATAGCCATTTGCTCGGTCGCTCCATTTTCTTCGGACGACTCCGGAGATATTTCCGCCGGTGCAAGAACCCGACAACTTTGCACAATGATTCTCACGTCATCGAGGTTCTCGTCGGCCGGTTCTTTAGCGATCTTAGCTAGTGCATCCGCTTTGCTATTTTCTGCACGCGGTATGCTTTCCAAGATGTAGGAAGGTATTTGGGTCAGCAGTTTCTGTACCCTCCCGCCGTACTTTACCAGTTCTGGTTTGCACATTTGATAGTCTCTGTTTACTTGGCTAACGACAAGTTAGGAGTCTCCGTATATGAGGAGGTTTTCAATTCCCATGTCGATGGCGATCTCGAGGCCTACTATCAATTCTTCATACTCGGCTTCATTGTTCGTCCTCGGCTCTGTTAAGGAGAAAGCAAAGCGCATTATCCCTCCTTACGGGGTTACGAAGATAAGGCCTACCCCTGATTTGATTATAGGCGTGTTTTGTTTGCGCTTCTTCATGGAGGATGCTCCATCAAAATAAAGTTCCCATCGGGTATCACCACCATCGATCGCATCAAATGCATGTTCGTCTGGCAGTTCGCAATTCAAGGGAGAATCGGCCGGTATCGGATGTTGAGTGAGGAAATCGGCGATGGCCTGGCCTTTCACTGCCTTAAGAGGCTGATAGGTTATTGAGAACTCCATCAAGAGTAGGGCCCATTTAGCGAGTCGACCTATCAATATGGCCTTTGACATCAAATATTTGAGAGGGTCCACCTTCGATATGAGACGGACTTCATGCGCCAATGCATAGTGCCGGAGTTTCGTTATCGCGAAGATCAACGCCAGGCTGTGTTTTTCGATGGGAGAATAATTGCTTTCTGCCCCCAGGAGAACTCGACTCAAGTAGTAGAGAGCTCTTTCTTTCCCTTGGTCGTTCTCTTGTGCCCATAATGCGCCCAAGGAACCTTCGAGGGCTGTTGTATAAAGAATAAGGGGCTTTCCCTTGACCGGAGTGGCCAGCACTGGCGGGTTCTACAGATACTGCTTGATTTCGTCCAGCGCGCCTTGGCATTTATGATCCAAGATGAACGGGGTTCCCTTCTTCATCAGGTGACTGTAAGGGCGGCACTTGCCTGAGAGATTGGCTATAAATCGCGGGTTATATGCGAGCTTTCCTTGGAGAGACCGCAGCTGTTTGGGAGTCCTTGGCGGAGGCATTTCCATGATCGCCTTGATTTTTGACGGATCTATCTCGATACCTCAGTGTCGGACGATGAATCCTAGGAATTTGCCCGAGGAAACTCCGAATGCGCATTTGAGTGGGTTCATCTTCAAGTTATATTGCCGAAGGAGTTCAAATACGATCTTCAAATGTTCGAGATGTTCCTCCTACGATTTGCTTTTCACCACGAGGTCGTCGATATAGCATTCGACGATTTCATGTATAAGGTCATCAAAGATCTTCGTCATAGCCCTCTGATAGGTGGCACCAGCGTTCTTTAGACCGAAAGGCATCACCTTATAGAAAAATATACCCAAAGGGGTCCGGAAAGCGGTATGCTTCTGGTCCTCGGGATGCATTTTTATCTGATTATATCCTGATGAGTCATCCATGAAGGAGAAGACTTCGTGGGTGGAGGTATTGTCTATCATCAGCTCAGTGACCGGTACTAGGAAATCGTCCTTCGGGCTAGCTTTATTGAGATCCCGAAAGTCCACACAAATGCGCACCGTCCCATTTTTCTTCATCATCGGGACGATGTTAGCGATCCAGTCAGAATACTGAACTTCTTGGATGAAGCCAGAGTCAATCAGCTTCTTGACCTCGGCGTTGATGCTCATCTCAAGCAAAAGCCGCATTCTTCTCGGCGCCTGTTTGATTGGCTTGATGTCCGGAGATATCGTTAGTTTGTGGACCGCGATTTCTGGATCTAATCCTGGCATTTCGGAATTGTTCCATACGAAGCAATCTCTATGCTGCATAAGCATGTCTTTTAACGCAGCCACCCTTTCTTCAGATAGCAACTCAATGACGAATGTAGGTCGCGGGTCACTTGCCGTTCCCAAATCAATTTTCTTAAGGTTATCTGCAGTGGTATGTATCCCATCTTCCAGCTCTTTTGGAGCCGGTGGAAACTCTGAGATCACCTCGTCATCACTGTTTTCGAAGCACCAGGGAAAGTCATCCATATTCTCAGGCTCTTCTTTTGATATCGTTATCATATGACAAGTACGAGCTCGTTTCGAAGACCGATGTGGATCTGTGTCTATCCTCGTGGATTTGGGTTCATGCCTCTGCGGCGGAGTTATCCTCCAACTGTCGGATAGAGCGAACTTGCCGTGCTGATATTGATCTTCGACCCAGTTCTTGAAGGTGAAGCAATCTTCGAGAGGATGTCCTATTGCCCTATGATAAGAGCAATAATTCGGGTGAGAGACTTCGCCTGCTTGCTCGGGGCGTTTAGACTCCGGCAGTGTAATCATTTGATGTCTTATAGCGAGGTCAAGTATCTTCTTTGTCTTGTCTTGAGGAAAAGAGTATGCTCGACTCATCTTCTTCATAAGAGACAAATCCGGACCGCTCGATTCCCTCTCGTGTGATTTCTTGGTCCCACTTTGTCGTTGCTGAATGCCCTTTCCGCTTTTCGACTTGTTTCTGCCTCGGCGTCGGGCCTTTTTTACAACAGGTTGACAGGGAGGGGCATTTTCATCTTTCGCAGCCTATTGAAGAAGGCGTTGCGTCCTGGATTTCTCGTAAATGGCCATTTCGCGATTATGGTCGTCTCGAACCTTTTGACCCGCTTTCCTTATAAGCTTGTCCGTTTGTTCCTTGAACGACGGACTGGGCATTTTTACGGTGGGAGCTTTTTCTGGTTCAGGGTTCGTATCCTCCCATTGAGCATCTCCTTCTTCATCAAAGTCATGTATGACATAGCAGTCGCGGAGTAGCTCCCATTTCTTGGACCGAACATATCCAAGCCCGATTGCTTCCATTCTCTCGTTGGGCAACTTGCGCTGAGTTCCGGGAACGTTCCAGACCCTGTCATAGAACTTAGCTTTTTGAGCGGTCTGTTTGAAGGGTATCCCTTGGCGCTTCAATAGTCTTTTCAAGCCTTCTGTGTAATATCTAGGCAGACGGATGGGCTGAAGCCTATCAAGTGTAGGATCCGCGCCGTTCCAGATTTCTTTCTCCACTTTAGTTTTCCCGGAGCGGTAGAATAGGATCGCCTTTTCGCCTTCTCGCCTGGGAGGGACATAAAAAGTCTGCAGCTCTTCCACACTGTAGGTATCAAGTGCGTCCAGTTCTTTATGATGTTTGGGCAGAACCATGGCAACTTGCAAACTTTGCTCTTCATCAGCGAATGTTCGTATTGGAGGCCGAGAAGACAATATAGTATTAACCTCGTCTTCTGAGTCGCTGCCGAAGATTAACATTGGAGCGGACGGTCTCGGCTTGTTGTACTGGGGTGGGCCTGAATAAACCATCTCTTCTTCTTCCTCAGTATCACTCCCGAAGACGGGAATGGTGGCTATAGCTTTATTCTTCGGTTTATGACATCTCTCCGTGTCTTCGAAATCTGGCAAGAAGTATTTAGCATCTTCATACTTGCGGACTTCGTTCACGGAGAATGGGTTCAGCTCTCCTGTTACGGTATACTCGAGGCCATCCTTAAAGTATTTCATATACTGATGTTATGTAGAAGGGATGATGTTGTACTCGTGTAACCAAGGCCGGCCGAGTAAAGCATTGTAGCATGTCTTGGCGTCAATGACATGAAATTTAATATCCGTGACAAGTAGCCCGAATCGTAATGTCAGTATCACAGACCCGAGAGTCCGCGATGACTGGGAGTCAAAACCAGAGAGAGTGATTTTATCACGAGCGAGATGCTGGATGCTCATGCAGATTTTGTTCAATACTCGTACGTTGAGAAGATTGACGGAAGACCCATTGTCGACTAGGATTTTGCCTATCTTTATATCATGGCAGTACCCTGAGACATAGAGGGGACGGTTGTGCTCGCACGTCCCAAGGAGGAGGTCTTCGTCACCGATGGTGATATCGGCTGCGTGTATTTCCTCCGGCTCATCCTTCATCTTTTCTTCGGCAAGGAAGGCTTGGAATTGTTCTGGCTCTTGTAGCGCCTTGATCAATGAATCTCTCGCTTCTTTGGATAGTAGAAGGGCATCAACAACACTGAGTTGTGAGGGTAATTTCCTCAAGTTTATCAGAACGTTATAGTCCACCTTACTCTTCTTTGGCGGGTCCTTGGCGGTCAGCTCTTTCATGACTTAGTCATCCAGGGCGATATCCTCAGAGACTTTTTCTTTTCCCTTATCTTTTTTACTCGTGGATCCGAAATTCTTTTCTGGAAGTGTGTGATTGCGCAGCTGGATGTTTTCACATGTCTTCAGTTCTTCCTCTTCTCCCAAAGCGGATTCTTTAAAGAGGGGGATCAAGAGCCATTTCTTCGTCAGAGTCACTTCCGAAAGTGAGAATCTGCAATCCCTCGGTGTTGACCATGCAGCAGTTACCAGTATTTCTTTTATGCTCCTCGGTCGCACTTCTTTTCTCCCGTTGAGTTTTGCGTTTCATCCGCTTAAAATGTTGCCGGTGAGCGACATATCCCTGCCACCATCTTTTAAAAGCATTGCACTCCTCGATGGGGTGCGAAATCTTTTGATGATATGAGCAGTAGCAAGGATGCATTTCTGCTTCACCGGGGGTGTTTCCTTCGGAGGGTGGTAGCTTCATTCCCACTGATATGGCTTTAGCAAATCTTTTCCTCGTATTGAATTTGTTTTTATCCGCAACGGATGTCTTTTGATTTGGCGGTAGTGTCTTGACTTTTTCGTCCAGTCGCCGGCGTTTGGCTCTTTCAAATATGGCCGTCTCGCGTTCCCAGTCAGCTTTACTTTTCAGGAGAGCTTCGTTGAGGAATGTGTCGATCATTTCATCTGACGGCCCCAGATGTGCCGGTTCAGGCTCTGCCCCCAGTTTCTTTGTGCAAGATGCCTTTTCATCGTCTGTAAACGAGTGAGAGATCACATGACAACTTGCCACGTAACCCTCAGATTCATCCGACGAGCTTTCTGCATCATCTTCGTCCTTAAGGACGTGGCTGAGGAAATCTTGGAGCGTGATGGGAGTCCACACCTTCTGAATATACTCCTCCAGCGCGTCGATCTGTTTCTGCAGGTCCGTGCGCTTGTCACCAGGCTTCACGGTCTTCTTGGATTTCTTTTTCTTCTTCTTTGAAGATTTTAACGGCTGAGTACGAGTGCTTGGGCTATCACCACCAATCTTTGGAGTTGGACGCGGCTTCAGCATCCCTTCGATGATCTGGGGTTCCATCGGGTTCTTCCTCCTGATCGCCGAGCATGTCTGGAGATCATTCAGCATCCTTTTGGTTTTAGCTGAAAGCACGACCTCCCACGGAGATTCCTCAACAAAAGAGCACGTTGCCCCCGGTGTATCCGTCTTCTTAGGAGTGTGCGGCTATAGTGGGTTTACTTTCCACTTCTCAGACAGTACAAACTTGCCTTGTAGGTACTGATCCTCAATCCATCTTTTAAAGACGAAGCAATCCTCGATCGGGTGACTTACCGTTTGGTGGTAAGGGCAGTAATTGGGATTATTCACTTCGCTGGGTTGTGGCGGTCGTCTGGGATTCGGCAAACTGATAAGCCTGTTGCGCATTGCCAGGTCGAACAGCCTCTTCATCTTGTCCCGTGGGAACGAGTAAGGACGCTTCATTTTTTCATTGTAATATCACCGTCTCTCCTCCAGTTGATCTGCTAGCTTTGGGGCACTGGGCTGTTGCTGGGTGTTCGCGACAAAGGTCGCCTTCCCTTTACCCTTGTCATTCCAAGGTTCCGACTTCGGGGGAGACGGTCTGTGACCCATTTGATCCATCTGGGCTAGCTTATCAATTAATTCCTGGAACGTGGTCGGTTTAAAGAACATCATAAACTGTGAAATAGTTGCATGAGGGTCTAGGGTGCCCACGAACATGCCCACCGCTGGTGCTTCTTCGATGCGCTGCTCGCACTTCGACCACAAGTTCCGCCATCGGATTGCATATTGAACCCAAGTTTCTCCCGGCTTCACCATGGCATTGATCAAAGCTGTTATCGGGGTGCGTTCACTGGCGCTCGTGAATCGCTGAGTGAATAGAAACTCCATCTCTGCGAAAGTTTTGACGGAGTCGTTCGGAAGATCAAAGTACCATTCAAACGCCGTCTCCGATAAGCTGCCGACGAATTGGTGAAGCAAGAGCTTATCATCGTCGCCGGTGTTGCCACAAAGAGCCCAAAACTGGGCGACATGTTGATGGGGATTGCCTGTCCCCTTGTAGACATGGAATTTCGGGATCGTGTAGCCCGGCGGGTACTTTATCTGATCATACCGGCTTGGATATGGTAGCCCTGTTTTGACAACTTGGTCGGCTACCTCATTTGCCTGGTGAACTCGTATTTGTTGAGAAATATAGTCATCCAGGGCGGCCTTGGAGATTGTTTCCTCTTTGGCGGCTGAAAGAGCTGGAGGTGGATTTGACATTTCTCCTCTGTCAACTTCTAAGATAATCGGAGGATCCTTGGCTGGGGGATCCGGCTGTATCATCATCCCAACCATGTCTTGAAACAGAAGAGCCATCTGCTTCATATTGGCCACTTGTTCCGCAGCCTCCTTTTCCTTCTTCTCGAGCATTCTTCGAAGAAATTCAGTATCAGTTTCGTGTTCGCGACGCTGCTCCGATGACGCTCCCGGACTTTCTTTCGGTCCGGTGAGTGCGGCCATCGCAGTTAGCATCTCCTGGAGATTCTGCTGTTGTTGTTCCCGGGCTCTCGTGATGGATCGGGTAAGCGGTCGGTGGCCCGTCGAAGCGCGGTTATCTTCCTACCCAGACACTATGTAAATGGTATGAACGACCATGCCCCCAGACTTAGGGCGTTTGGGTTCAGTGCTTTTGAATTTTGTCTCCGGCACGGGGATCTTCTCCGGCCTTCTCTTCTTATGAGCTGTCGAAGTTGAGGGGACCATAGCAGTAGGCACCTAGATGGCTTTTCGTGGCTTGGCAGGATGGCTTACTTCCTGTTGGACCTTAAGCTTTTTGTGCGGGCGGGAGAAATTTGGATCGATTACCGAGTCTCGGGCCTGCCGCCAGACTTTATAGATCTTGGACCTGGGACGGCGGGATCTTGAGTAGTAATAGGGTGGTCCCGCTTGTTATAGCCAATGGACTCTGGACAGACCTTTGCCAGTCTTATAAGTCAGATTCAGTCAATTTGTTATATAGATGTAACCTATGTGTGGTCACAAGGTCGCTGCAATTAAAGGAGAGAGAAGAAAACATTTTAGCATGATGCTGTTGCAAGTTTAGATTGGTTTTAAGTTTATCTAAACAGGACGGCTCCCACTGTTTCTCGAATCCTTCCTCAAACCATAAAAGAAGAATTATCCAGGACAATTCTAACCGTAGAATACTTGCTTAACATTTAGCCAGGCTAGTGTCGATACTTCGAGGGAGGTTTTCCAACGCTTTCGCGAAGTTCCTTAATTAAATAACCTCTTTTCTCTGGGGGCGTAACCCCGCTGACACCTTTCTTGGCACCTACTTGGTTTATAGCATTGATCGTTAAGTGACGAATCTCCTGATAAGTAGCATGTAATCACAGTAGGATCGGGATCCAACATATCATCGTATGATAATGTTGAAGGAATCCTACCAACATTCATCAAACTCCAAAATGGTATGCTCTCTCTGCAAATTTCAGTTTCTTTAGAAATTCCCGATGTGGATTTTTGCCCCATGCTCTTATGACCTTGACTTTAGTCAACAAATCATAAGTCACATGTCAAGTTCTACCCGTTATTGTCCAGGTTAATTTGAACCCATCCGTACATACCCTTGACTTTAGTCAACAAGGTAATACGACTGTCCCAAACCAATGCATCTATCTATGCTACATATAAATATCCAACAGCTACCAAACACTGTGCCTTGACTTTAGTCAACAAACACAGCTTGAATACTATTGACTATCTATATGAAATGACGGAGGGCTACGAATGGTCTTGGTAAAACCGTGAACGTAGTGAACTTGATATAATTGAAGGAACCTGATACTTTTTTTTAGAAGGAGTGGTTAAAGCTCCGCAATTAAAAATTCTGATCTTTTAAAATAACCGAGTGGTTTCTTTTAAATTTGTTCCAACGATTCAACTTTGGTTTATTTTCTTTGCATAATAACGCGTTCTATCTTTAATCTTATCATTGCAGAAAACAACGAAAATACAACGTCCTCTTATGCCATCCGCATTCGCCACGGGGTCCCGTCATCACCCGTTAGGTTACTTAACTAACGACAGAGCGGGGGATGGGCTAGCGCGGGTGCAAAACATAAGTGACGTCAAAATAGCTATCATATATAGATATTGTACATTCGTCAGACGCAATAAAATTCATTCCAGATCACAGATGAACTTTATTGGATCCGCATTCGCCACGGGGTCCCGTCATCACCCGTTAGGTTACTTAACTAACGACAGAGCGGGGGATGGGCTAGCGCGGGTGCAAAACATAAGTGACGTCTAAATAGCTATCATATATAGATATTGTACATTCGTCAGACGCAATAAAATTCATTCCAGATCACAGATGAACTTTATTGGATTTGCAAGCAATCCGTGTTTGTTTTGAGCCTGCAATAAAAGACGGATTACATAGTTGTGATGAATAGCCATTACCCCACCCAAGACCCCTACGGGTACGACAAACTACCCGCCCGGCAGTTTGTGCACCCCACCTTGGGTCTGTCCTAGGAGCAAAAACAGTAAAATGAAATAATACAACGGTGGCTACAACCGCAACCTGGATGTGCCCCGCAAAATAATATTACAACAAATTACATTTACATCAAATGAATTAAATAATAACCCATCACATAACCCCGGCTATACATCACAACAGTCCAACACAGTTCATATACACAAACAGATAAAATCCATTACAGAAATGTGCAACACCCTGCCAACCGACATACTAGCAATTAGGGGAGGTTTACGAACACATTATACAAACACAGGTATAATCCAACAAGCAAATACCGTATAATTTCGATCGATTAAACACATTTAATTTTGCTCCAATACTTCTCTGTAAATCTGAAACCTGAGCAAAAATTAAAAAATTCCAGAAAATACCAAATATCACAGAGAACCCACACAGGAAAATTGGGCTGATGAATCGGCAACTCGGCGGCGGAATCGCGGCGGATCGGTGGAATACGCCGCGGTTCTGCGGCTCTTTAGCCGATTCATGAGCCCAGTTTTCTTGGGTGTTCTAATACTATCATTTAGGGCTTTCTGAAGGTCCCTGAAAAAATTTTGGACCTCATTTAAAAATCGACAGAAAGCTCATGATATCGGGGTTTTCCGGTTTGTTTTTTCCGTTCGAAATTCATACAATTTTGCAAGTGAGTTATTTATTGTTTATCTAGGCTCTGATACCACTGTAAGTCGATGTGCAACACCCCACGACTTGCGGGGAGGCGGAAATATGAAAAACGATCTTGTTCTTTGCTTGAACATCGACTAACCGCATGAATCGAAGCTAAACGATAACTAACAACAATCATAGAAGTTCTAAACTACTATGTGAAATGATTATACCTCAAGAACCGTGTTCTTCGGGTCTTCATCGCTGTCCTTCACTCCTCGTAGGCTCCTTGGAACATCGGCAACTTCACGGCCTCCTCAAATCAAAGACGATCCACCCGAAAGCTCCTACGCCAAGCTTAATCTCAAACTTGAGATAACTAGGTTGCTTAAAGTACTAATCTAAGCTACCTAGAGGATATAGAGTGAGGTTATGGATGTTTTATTCTATCTAACCCTTGATCTCAACACATGAGAGGTTAGGGTTAGGGTTTCAAGAGAGAGTGAGCTTGAGGAGAGAGAAGGTGAGAGTGATAATGAAAAGAATAATGAACTCATATGAATATATCAACCATAACAATAAATCAAATAAATAATATAAATGATTTATCGTCATGGTTAGATTCATTCATCATATGACTCACTAACTCATTAATGAATCTTTTAATACAAAGCATGAATCACACAAATGAGTCATTAAGCAATTAATGCTCAAGCCACCTTAACCCCTTAGTCACCACTCTTCTAGAACCTTCCCGACAAATTACGAGAACGCCCCTCCAATCCATGAAAACACGGAAAAACTTTAGACTGTATAAATCCAATAACCCGATACTAGAATCTGGCTTAAACCAAAGCCGGCTAGTAAAAACTGTCCGAAAAGTCGTACGTGCGTAAACACACGTACGCATCCGAACCCTTGTCGTAAAACCATACGACCTCTATATCGTTTCGCCTGGAGCAGGGAAACTCTCTGTGTGGGACTCTAAAGAATCGACACTATGCTGGCAGTGGGTTTAACCACAGACTGCAAGCGGCACTAGCTGTACGTAACGGTCCCCAGGTAGATGTCGATAAGAAGGCCGATGAGGAAAATCATCCGAACTCCCACTGAGCCTGATGTGACAATCTTCGTACAGTCCGGTCTATTCGTCTAAGACTATCGCATATCAAGCCTAGGAGGCGGCAAGCGTCAGTCCCCTAATAGATGTATAAGTCGTGTCGGAGCGAAGCCCATTACGCCTTGAGAAGCTACTGGAACCTACCAGTATATCTCGCTTGCCCTGGCCAGGGACTTTGCGTAATGGCTCTCTGACACAGTGCGATATCAACTCCCAATACTGGGAGAGACGAATCCTATCTAACTGCCACTGCCTCCAAGTGCTCGGGACTGCACCCAACTGCTACCTGTTTGCACGACTCCTTTGAGCCGTGGTAGGGTAGCAATCTAAGAACAGTGGGACACACTCGAGGCGAAGCAGCAGTGTCAAGTCTGCGGACTATGCTGTAGTCATGTCACCTGGGAACTGTTAACTGACGATGGGTATAATACCAACCAATCAGTTCCCCGGCGAGTCCTGTCCGGTGTACCCATAACCTAACGAGCACCTGTATATTATCTCTAGTACAACGTACTGATGGCTGTGGGACAGACCATATTCCCAACTGGGATGAGAAGCGTATACACTTAGTCTACTCTGGAATATCGATGCCCTATCTCGATAATCCAACGACCAGGGACCTGTATAGGATGTTGCTTACAGACTACCCAGCCCCCACTAGTGTGACTGCCATCACGACGCTGGTAATCAAGCAAAGATCCTATGGGCTCTACTAATATGTATAAGTGATACGTTACAAGAAACATATGCACATATTAAAGTAGACTCAAACCAAGTAGCATACTACCATGTTTAGCAAGACTGTTATATACAATTGTGAATATCCCAAGCTTCCATTAAGTAATATACATGCTAGTATGATACAATAATGGCCCCTAGGGCATATACACTAACAATCTCCCACTTGCACTAGGGCCATGAGCTGGCATATCGTAGACCTATCATCTCGAATAGCCTCTCGAACTGCGTCAGAGGAATGGCCTTTGTGAATGGGTCAGCAATGTTATCCTCCGTCTTTACTCTCTTCACCTCGATCTCCCGGCAATCTATGATCTCCCTGATCAGGTGATACCGCCTTAAGATGTGTCTGGACTTCTGATGGGACCTGGGATCCTTCGCTAAAGCAATAGCGTCGTTGTTGTCACAATACAGAGGTATTGGACCAATACTGGAAGGAACCACCTGAAGTTCTGTGAGGAACTTCTTCATCCAGACAGCTTCTTTTGCGTCATCGCAAGCAGCAATGTACTCCGCTTCCATTGTTGAGTCAGCAACGGTCTCCTACTTGGAACTCTTCCAACAGATCGCCCCTCCATTGAGGGTAAAGCCATAACCCGACATGGATTTGGAGTCATCTTTGTCACTCTGGAAGCCGGAGTCGGCAAAGGCCTCCATCTGGAGGTCTTTTCTGCCATACACCAAGAACATCTCCTTAGTCCTTCTCAGGTACTTGAGAATGTTCTTTACTGCTATCCAATGCTTCTCCCCTGGGTTTGCCTGATACCGGCTTACAACGCTCAATGCGTATGCTACATCTGGTCTGGTACATAACATCGCATACATTATAGAGCCTACCGCAGAAGCGTAGGGTATAATCGACATGCGATCCCTTTCCAAATCAGTCTTGGGAGACATCTCTTTGGAGAGGGTGATTCCGTGACAAGCCGGTAGGTTACCGTGCTTAGAATCATCCATACTGAATCTCTTCACTATGGTGTCTATGTACCTGGACTGTGAAAGTCCCAACATCCTCTTTGATCTATCACGATAGATCCGGATCCCCAGAATGTAGGTGGCATCACCCAGGTCTTTCATGGAGAATTTATGTGATAAGAATCTTTTGACTGACTGTAACATAGGAATATCATTTCCTATTAGGAGAATGTCATCCACGTATAAGACGAGGAATACTACAGCTCTCCCTACAATCTTACTGTATATGCATGGTTCATCTGGATTTTTGATAAAGTCAAATTCTTTGACAGCATCATCAAAACAGATGTTCCAACTCCGTGATGCCTGCTTTAGTCCATAAATGGACTTAAGCAGCTTGCATACTTTACCGCTGCTCCCACTCTAAATGAATCCCTCTCGCTGATCCATATAGACGCTCTCTTCTAAATTTCCATTTAGAAAAGCCGTCTTTACGTCCATCTGCCAGATCTCATAATCGTGGAAGGCAGCAATAGCAAGAAGGACCCTAATGGATTTTAGCATAGCCACTGGAGAAAAGGTTTCGTCATAGTCCAAACCAGGTCTTTGACGGAAACCCTTTGCAACAAGTCTAGCTTTATAGGTTTCAACTTGTCTATCTACACCAATCTTCTTTTTGAAGATCCATTTGCATCCTACGGGTTTTACCCCATCTGGAGCAATGTCCAAAGTCCATACTTTGTTAGTGTACATGGACTCTATTTCGGTTCGCATTGCATCCAGCCATTTTACTGAGTCACCGCTCTGAATGGCTTGCTGGAAGCTAGTAGGCTCATCGCAGTCAACAGTGCAATCCTCTCTATCCCCGTCTACGAGAAAACCGTAGTATCTCTCGGGCGGATGAGATTGCCTACTACTCCAGCGGAGTGGCGTCGGGATTTCCTGTTCTTCTGAACCTTCTCGTTCTACCAAGGTTTCAGTAATAGCTTGTGGTTCTGGAATTTCTTCCAGTTCTATTGCGCTCCCACTCTTCTGATTTTCTAAAAACTCAGTTTCCAAGAAGCGGGCATGTTGAGAAACAAAGACCTTTTGTTCCTCTGCGTAATAGAAACAATATCCCATGGAGTTCTTTGGATATCCCATAAACTTACACTGTACTGAGCGTGCCTCGAGCTTGTCCGCATGCTGCTTCTTTACAAAAGCTGTACATCCCTATGTCTTAAGATACTTAAGACAGGGTTTCTTCCCACTCCACATCTGATATGGTGTGGTAGGCACAGTCTTGGTTGGAACTCGGTTTAAAAGATATGCAGCTGATTCTAGTGCATATCCCCAGAATGATCGCGGCAACTCAGCATTACTCATCATGGAACGTACCATATCCAATAGGGTTCGGTTCCGTCTCTCCGATACACCGTTATGTTGTGGTGTGTATGGAGGAGTAAGCTGAGAAAGAATTCCATTCTCTTTTAAGTAACCTAGGAACTCGGCACTTAAGTATTCACCACCTCGATCTGATTTTAGTTTCTTGATACTTTTGCCGGTTTGTTTTTCCACTTCATTCTTGTATTCTTGAAATTTCTCAAAGGCCTCGGATTTATGCTTCATTAAGAAGATATATCCATACCTAGAGAAATCATCCGTAAAAGTAATGAAGTAGGAATAACCACCTCGCGCATGTGTAGACATTGGACCGCACACGTCACTGTGTACGAGTCCCAAGAGCTCGCTTGCTCTTACTCCGTGTCCAGTAAACGGAGTCATTGTCATCTTTCCCATGAGACAAGATTCACAAATAGCATAAGATTGATATTCGAATGGATTCAAATATCCTTCTCTATGTAACTTAGTCAACCTTCTCTCATTGATGTGACCTAGTCTATAATGCCATAAGAAAGCCTGATTTGTTTTCGGAGACTTTCTTTTAAGTGTGTTCTTGACACTGAAAATCTGAGCTTGATTTAATACGTATATTCCGTTTTCTAATGTACCTGACCCAATCAAATCTTGATTTAGGTGGATGTGAACCACATCTCTTGTAAAAGAAAAATCATATCCTTCCTTAGAAAGTAAGGGTACAGATATGATATTACAAGTCGTACCTGGTACATAAAAACAGTTACGCAGAATCAATATCTGCCCAGTTGTTAGTCCAAGATGATATTCCCCGACGGATTCAGCGTTCATGCTCATTCCGTTAGCAACCGTGAGGGTCATATCACCTATCCCGATAACCCTACGGTTTCTCAGAGTCTGTAATGAATTACAGATGTGAGTTCCTGACCAGGTATCCAATACCCAGGAAGTAGGGTTAACTGACATACAGTTCTCAATAACAAACACACTTAAGGCTGAAGCCACAACATGCTTCTCATTCTGGTTAGTGGGTTCTAAAGCCCTGAAATCATTCTGCCAATGTTCATTCTTGTAACAATAGGAATGTCCCTCTTTTACTATATCAAGTCCCGAAACTTTTGCCTTTCTCTTTCCTTCTCCTTCCCTGGTTTCCTTTAGGGTAGGAGGCAGAGACTGTAGAATCAAGTCAGTATTTGACTCGTTTCCCAACGCGGTCTCCAGGTCCTGGAGCTCATCAATACAGCTATTCATTGTAAGGACGTTGTCCCCTACAGATGACCCGTTAGCTAACCTCGCTTGAATTAACTCGTTCGAGGTTTCATATCTAGTGATATGAGATTGCTCTCTATATAAATCTTTATTATGGAGAAGGATGGAAACTAAGTCCATCTTCTCGTGCTGCTTCTGGTATACATCATCAACTGAAGCTAACACGAGGCACTTAGCTTTCGCTTTATCTTTTTCCCTTGTCTGACGGATATTCATATCCGCGACAATGGAAACTGGACCTGGGACAACGGGATCTTGAGTAGCAATAGGGTGGTCCAGCTTGTTATAGCCAATGGACATATGGACAGACCTTTGCCAGTCATATAAGTCAGATTCAGTCAATTTGTTATCTAGATGTAACCTATGTGTGGTCACAAGGTCGCTGCAATTAAGAGAGAGACAAGAAAACATTTTAGCATGATGTTGTTGCAAGTTTAGATTGGTTTTAAGTTTATCTAAACAGGATGGCTCCCACTGTTTCTCGAATCCTTCCTCAAACCATAAAAGAAGAATTAGCCAGGACAATTCTCACCGTACAATACTTGCTTAACCGTTCAGCCAGGCTAGTTTCGATACTTCGAGGGAGGTTTTCCAACGCTTTTGCGAAGTTCCTTAATTAAATAACCTCTTTTCTCTGGGGGCGTAACCCCGCTGACACCTTTCTTGGCACCTACTTGGTTTATAGCATTGATCGTTAAGTGACGAATCTCCTGATAAGTAGCATGTACTCACAGTAGGATCGGGATCCAAAATATCATCGTATGATAATGTTGAAGAAATCCTACCAACATTCATCAAACTCCAAAATGGTATGCTCTCTCTGCAAATTTCAATTTCTTTAGAAATTCCCGAAGTGGATTTTTGCCCCATGCTCTTATGACCTTGACTTTTGTCAACAAATCATAAGTCACATGTTAAGTTCTACCCGTTATTGTCCAGGTTAATTTGAACCCACCCGTACATACCCTTGACTTTAGTCAACAAGGTAATACGACTGTCCCAAACCAACGCATCTATCTATGCTACATATAAATATCCAACAGCTACCAAACACTGTGCCTTGACTTTAGTCAACAAACACAGCTTGAATACTATTGACTATCTATATGAAATGACTGAGGGATACGAATGGTCTTGGTAAAACCGTGAACGTAGTGAACTTGATATAATCGAAGGAACCTGATACTTTTTTTTTAAAAGGAGTGGTTAAAGCTCCGCAATTAAAAATTCTGATCTTTTAAAATAACCGAGTGGTTTCTTTTAAATTTGTTCCAACGATTCAACTTTGGTTTATTTTCTTTCCATAATAATGTGTCCTATCTTTAATCTTATCATTGCAGAAAACAACGAAAATACAACGTCCTCTTATGCCATCCGCATTCGCCACGAGGTCCCGTCATCACCCGTTAGGTTACTTAACTAACGACAGAGCGGGGGCTGGGCTAGCGTGGGTGCAAAACATATATGATGTCTAAATAGCTATCATATATAGATATTGTACATTCGTCAGACGCAATAATATTCATTCCAGATCACAGATGAACTTTATTAGATTTGCAAGCAATCCATGTTTGTTTTGAGCCTGCAACAAAAGACGGATTACATAGTTGTGATGAATAGACATTACCCCACCCAAGACCCCTACGGGTACGGCAAACTACCCGTCCGACAGTTTGTGCACCCCACCTTGGGTCTGTCCTAGGAGCAAAAACAGTAAAATGAAATAATACAACGGTGGTTACAACCGCAACCTGGATGTGCCCCGCAAAATAATATTACAACAAATTACATTTACATCAAATGAATTAAATAATAACCCATCACATAACCCCGGCTATACATCACAACTGTCCAACACAGTTCATATACACAAACAGATAAAATCCATTACAGAAATATGCAATCCCCTGCCAACCGACATACTAGCAGTTAGGGGAGGTTTACGAACACATTATACAAACATAGGTATAATCCAACAAGCAAATACCGTATAATTTCTATCGATTAAACACATTTAATTTTTCTCCAATACTTCTCTGTAAATCTGAAACCTGAGCAAAAATTAAAAAATTCCAGAAAATACCAAATATCACAGAGAACCCACACAGGAAAATTGGGCTGATGAATCTTCAACTCCGCGGCGGAATCGCGGCGGATCGGTGGAATACGCCGCGGTTCCGCGGCTCTTTAGCCGATTCTTGAGCCCAGTTTTCTTGGGTGTTCTAATACCATCATTTAAGGCTTTCTGAAGGTCCCTGAAAAATTTTTGGAACTCATTTAAAAATCGACAGAAAACTCATTATATCGGGGTTTTCCGGTTTGTTTTTTCCGTTCGAAATTCATACAATTTTGCAAGTGAGTTATTTATTGTTTAGCTAGGCTCTGATACCACTGTAAGTCGATGTGCAACACCCCACGACTTGCGGGGAGGCGGAAATATGAAAAACGATCTTGTTCTTTGCTTGAACATCGACTAACCGCATGAATCGAAGCTAAACGATAACTAACAACAATCATAGAATTTCTAAACTACTATGTGAAATGATTATACCTCAAGAACCGTGTCCTTCGGGTCTTCATCGCTGTCCTCCACTCCTCGTAGGCTCCTTGGAACATCGGCAACTTCACGGCCTCCTCAAATCAAAGACGATCTACCCGAAAGCTCCTACGCCAAGCTTAATCTCAAACTTGAGATAACTAGGTTGCTTAAAGTGCTAATCTAAGCTACCTAGAGGATATAGAGTGAGGTTATGGATGTTTTAGTCTATCTAACCCTTGATTGCAGCACATGAGAGGTTAGCGTTAGGGTTTCAAGAGAGAGTGAGCTTGAGGAGAGAGAAGGTGAGAGTGATAATGAAAAGAATAATGAACTCATATGAATATATCAACCATAACAATAAATCTAATAAATAATATAAATGATTTATCATCATGGTTAGATTCATTCATCTAGTGTGATTCATCATATGACTCACTAACTCATTAATGAATCATTTAATACAAAGCATGAATCACACAAATGAGTCATTAAGCAATTAATGCTCATGCCACCTTAACCCCTTAGTCACCACTCTTCTAGAACCTTCCCGACAAATTACGAGAACGCCCCTCCAATCCGTGAAAACACGGAAAAACTTTAGACTGTATAAATCCAATAACCCGATACTAGAATCTGGCTTAAACCAAAGCCGGCTAGTAAAAACTGTCCGAAAAGTCGTACGTGTGTAAACACACGTACGCATCCGAACCCTTGTCGTAAAACCATATGACCTCTATATCGTTTCGCCTGGAGCAGGGAAACTCTCTATGTGGGACTCTAAAGACTCGACACTACGCTGGCAGTGGGTTTAACCACAGACCGCAAGCGGCACTAGCTGTACGTAACGGTCCCCAGGTAGATGTCGATAAGAAGGCCGATGAGGAAAATCATCCGAACTCCCACTGAGCCTGATGTGACAATCTTCGTACAGTCCGGTCTGTTCGTCTAAGACTATCGCATATCAAGCCTAGGAGGCGGCAAGCGTCAGTCCCCTAATAGCTGTATAAGTCGTGTCGGAACGAAGCCCATTACGCCTTGAGAAGCTACTGGAACCTACCAGTATATCTCGCTTGCCCTTGCCAGGGACTTTGCGTAATGGCTCTCTGACACAGTGCGATATCAACTCCCAATACTGGGAGAGACGAATCCTATCTAACCGCCACTGCCTCCAAGTGCTCGGGACTGCACCCAACTGCTACCTGTTTGCACGACTCCTTTGAGCCGTGGTAGGGTAGCAATCTAAGAACAGTGGGACACACTCGAGGCGAAGCAACAGTGTCAAGTCTGCGGACTATGCTGTACTCATGTCATCTGGGAACTGTTAACTAACGATGGGTATAATACCAACCAATCAGTTCCCTGGCGAGTACTGTCCGGTGTACCCATAACCTAACGAGCACCTGTATACTATCTCTAGTACAACGTACTGATGGCTGTGGGACAGACTATCTCCCCAACTGGGATGAGAAGCGTATACACTTAGTCTACTCTGGAATATCGATGCTCTATCTCGATAATCCAACGACCAGGGACCAGTATAGGATGTTGCTTACAGACTACCCAGCCCCCACTAGTGTGACTGCCATCACGACGCTGGTAATCAAGCAAAGATCCTATGGGCTCTACTAATTTGTATAAGTGATACGTTACAAGAAACATATGCACAGATTAAAGTAGACTCAAACCAAGTAGCATACTACCATGTTTAGCAAGACTGTTATATACAACTGTGAATATCCCAAGCTTCCATTAAGTAATATACATGCTAGTATGATACAATAATGGCCCCTAGGGCATATACACTAACAGGACTGTTGCCGGTGTCAGCCTATTAGAGACTGATGTCCTTTGAGTAGCAGAAGCGGGAGTTGGGACAGTCAGTCTTGTAAAGACCGGCCCCTTGGCAGGAGAAGCCACCTTGACGACTTCAGGAGCAGGGTTGGTTACTCTCTTCAGAATAACCTTCTCTAGTATTGCAGGCTTCATTGTGGGCCCACAGGAAATTTGGCCCAATCTAGAGAAGACCGAAGCACTGGTGTTGGACGACCCGTTGAGAGGGGCCGCAGTAGCTGTAATTCGATCGAAGACCGACTTCTTGGGAGCTTCTGGTACTGGCACGGGCACGGGAGCAGTGAAGCTCGTCGTCGGAAGCATGGTTCCGAAAAACAGCTCTATGGTGGCTTTAGTAATCTGCTCAATGGGAATCGTGAACAAAGAGGCCGCTTGGGGCCCGTAGGTTATGCCCCCAGTTGAGGCGGGACGCGAGTTGCTGCCGCAGTTGGAGAACTTTGAGCAGGTGAACGCCATTGATCGTTTGCTTTCTGCACCAAGAAAAACGTCAAATCTTAGTTCCTCGAAACCCATAGGCAACCATTAGCAAACCGCGATTGGTTCGCGAACACGACACACGAAATGTGGAGTGGAAAGAGGAAAAGGTCCTACCGGGCATGCCAGAATCTGTTTACCTCCGGAAGCCGGGAAGACTGGACGTCTTGCCTGAATCTGGGGGCAGATGCTAATAGGTGCTATCCGTAAACCTCTCCGAAGATGCCAAGTTGATTTATGACATCGTGTATCGAAAGTTTAAACGGATGTGTCCGATGTAGCAGACTTTGTCAGATCCCCCCTCGTTTGAGGGGTTTTTTATTGTGGGGACGCTCTTCCCTGCAGGTACAAGCCCCTGCAGTTAATTACGCTACCGCATCGCGGTAACAACTTTCTCCTTCTCCAGATGGTCACTTCGTGTCGTGTGTGTTTGTTTTGTGCTTGATTGCCCGTGGATTGTATACGGAGACTAAGTTATGTCGTCGCCCGTAGGACGTGGAATAGTCCAAATCCGTATCTTTCTTAGATTTGGTTTGGGGGTGTGTGTTTAAGGATACGTTAGCCTTATTTTAGGCTAAGATCGAATTAAACGTTCGTTAAGGATACGTTAGTCTAATTTTTAGACTAAGATCAACTTAACGGGATCGTTTAAATCCGACAAGAGAGCAATTGGAGGCTCTATTGTTTTGTTTAGTGACATTGCGGTCCAATGTTAGTTTTAAGACGTTGCGGTCAAGGTTAAGGACATCATAGTCCGTGAGCTTAAGGACCTCACAGTCCGATGTTAGTTTTAAGACATCACGGTCGAGGTTAAGGATGTCATAGTCCATGAGCTTAAGGACCTCACAGTCCGATGTTAGTTTTAAGGCATCACGGTCAAGGTTAAGGACATCATAGTCCGATATTAGTTTTAAGACATCACGGTCGAGGTTAAGGACATCATAGTCCATGAGTTTAAGGACCCTACAGTCCGTATCAGTGTGTGGTTGTCGGGACCCGTCACCTCTCTGACGACGTTAAGGGATTACAACGACGGATGCCAGAGGAGTAAAGAGATGTACCCTCGAACCGGGTGTAAATTGATTGGAAGAGCAGTTGTGCTCAGTTCAATTTAAATTGAGGACTTATGGCAAGAATTGGGCTAAGTCCATTTGAAAATGTATAACATTTCATTTATCCTTGGCCTGTTAGGACTTTGCTTGGGCTCTGCCCTTTTTAAACAATGCACAACATTGGGCTTTTTAATTAAATGTACAGCATTTATATTTGGCCTGTTATGCCTTTTAATTGGGCTCTGCCCTTTCTTAATAATGCACAGTATTTAGTGGTCTGACAATGCGCCGCGTGGCATGTAAGGCGCTTTGCGCCAATTAAAGAGCGCAAGGCGCTAGCGCATGTGGAAGTGACACGTGCCGCGCTCTGCTGAGCGCAAGTCTGTTAGTGCAGTGCGCTGCGCCAGTGCGCTACGCTAGTGCGCTGCTGACACGCGGCGCGCTCTGGTGCAGTGCGCCAATCCAAGAGCGCAGTGCTCTGTTTTAGGAGCGCAAAGCGCAGATTGTTCTGTGATTGACACGTGGCACTCTCTGGTTACTTGCGCCAGTCTAAGGAGCCCAACAGTGCAAATCAAGAGTGCAAGGCACTGTACAATAGCGCAGAGCGCATCTTGATCAAATTCAGATCAAAGAAACAAGTTTTTCTTGTTCTAAAGAGGTTCTACCTCAAGATTCAAGAACCAATGGTTCATCAAAAGGCTGGGCCTTTATATAGATCGAAAGATCTAGAAATGAAGTAAATTACTTCTTTAATCTTTTATGATTGGATCTTTATGATCTTTTTCTTTTTTGTTATACTGAAGATCTCGATCTTGATCTTGTTCTTAGATCTTTGATCTTTTTAGAAAAAATTCTTCTTTTTGTGAGGTGTTTTCATCTCTGTTCTTCCAAGAATTTAATTCTTTTACCTTGAAGAAGATGATCTTCTTTCTTCAAAGGCTTGCCTTTCAAATTTTTCAGAGTTCTCCCTTTTTTCTATCTCTCTGTGTCCATGAGACTTGGAGTCTAGGGGCCTTTATATAGGGCCAATTGGTTTGTTGAGTTAGTTACAGAGATCTTTCTCTGATTGATCTGGGGATATTTCCCAACCGTTGGATCTTTTTGTAGGGTTCCTAGGCACACTAATGAAGTCTCACAACAGATCAAACATGGCCAATTGAAATTTTACAAGTGCCTACAAACCCTAATACGGATCGTTAACTAGATTTATAGGTGATGCGAGCTACAACCTTTGTAGATCCGGTCCTCCACCTCCTAGGCTCCATGATGACGTCCCTCCACGGTCCAAATCGAATCCATGACTCTAGCATCGGCTTCATCGGAGAAATGGGCGGGCTAGGTCGTCGACTTCGATGCCGAAAATGATCTACGTCGAGGCATCACAAGATCAAGCTCCCACTTCACCAAGTCATGAAACTTGTGAAGAAAACACCCTATACTACTTGGCAAGAGGTAGAGGATGAAGAAATAGGAAGTGGGTTCACTTTAGAATTGGATTTATCACTCATTTTCAAGAGTTTCCATTGTTGGTAGCAAGCTTCTTCATCTTTGAAGATGAAGAAGAAGAAGAAAAAAAGAATTATGATAAGTTATTTTCAAATAGAAAATAAATGAATACTTATCATAAACCAACCATGGTCAAGTGTAGAGAATGAACTAGGGTTAACTTAAAGGGTTAGGGTTTAGGAAAGAAACAAAATGGCTTTGACTTTCAACACTTCAAGAAGTTTCAAGAAAGAAACAAAATAAGTCACCATTTTATTTATCCTTCCAAAAAGAATAAATAAATAAATAAATGAATAGATAACAAAATCAAAAACCCTAAACATTTAAATAACCATGGTTTAATTCTTTACACAAACTCAAGTTAGGATGTATCATCAAACATGATACAATCAAGTGCACGCTAAAATATATCACATATACAATGTGCACATCAAGTGAGAAAATCCTTTTAAAGTGAACCAATACTAGTTAATGCAAAATAATATATCAAATATATAATTATACATTAAATCATTAAATCAACACTTGATTCAATGATCCGGTCATGTCGCATATAACCAACTAGTATCCAATGTATCGACTTATCGAATCAATCCTCGATTCGATAACTAGGTTATATCGCATACAACCAATCGATACATTCATCGCGAGAATAGAATACGGTATCACATACACGCATTATTCTCGGTCCCGCACATATCTCATATGCGCTCCTATTTCGTTTCGCTTGAGCCAGGAAACCTCTGTGTAGGACTCTAAAGACTCGTCAATACGCCGGCAGTAGATGATGATCATATCAAGCACCCACAATCCGCAAGCGGTCTGCTAAACGTAACGGCCACCCGGGTATTGAGCGATCAGAAGATCGACGAGCAAGCCCGCTCACACTCCTGTGAATCCAACCAGTAACACTTACCGTATAGTCCGGTCTGTTCTTCTGATATGCCGCATATCTCGCCTAGGGGTGGTAAACGTCATACCCCAGTAGCTTGATAAGTCATGCCGACGTAAGGTCCATAACATTCGAGAAACTACTGATAACTCTTACCAGTATATCACTGCAACCCTGGCCAGGGATTTCCTGTTATGGCCAGTCGAGCATAGCTCAACATCCACCCCCAATACCGGGAGAGACGAATCCCCTCCTATCGCTCATTGCCTCCATGTGAATCGGGACTGTACCCAAAAACCACCTGTTTGCACGACTCAGTAGAGCCGTGGTAGGGTGGAAATCAAAGCACAGTGGGTGACACACAAGACTCTATGACGATCTCGGGTCAACAGACTAAGCTGTACCAGTGTCACCAGAGAACTGCCATCTGACGTGAGGTATAATACCATCTGGGAGTTCTCGGCGAGTCCGTTTAGTGTACCCAGTCTCCACTGAGCACCCGCATACCATCTCTGATGTCAAACACCAATGGATATGGGATCATCCATCGCCCATCACATGGGTCGATAAGATATACGCTAGTCTACTCTGGAATATCGATGCCCCGTCTCGATATTCCCACGACTAGGAACAATGAAGGATGTACTCATTGACTACCCAGTCCCCACTAGTATGATCTTCATCGTAGTCCTGGAAGTCGAGTATACGTCCTAAGGGCTTTATCAACATGTAATCAGAGAGACAGAAAGTATACATGTTAAGATAAAGAGCAACCAGATAGCGGTCTATCATGTCGAGCAAGAAAGTCCTACCTATATATGTCCCAGCATCCACTACAATATACATCTTATGTACAGTAATGGCCTCTAGGGCATACATATAACTAATAATCTCCCACTTGCACTAGGGCCATCTGTAGTAGTGGTTGCAGTATCACATACTCAACCATCCCATAAAAGTCTCTCTTTGGGAAAAGGCCTTCGTGAGTGGATCCGCTGTGTTGTCCTCTGAGTCTACTCTCCTTACCTCGATCACCCTGGAGATCAACTATCTCCATGATCAGGTGATGCTGCCTCAGAATATGTCTGGGTCACTGATGGGACCAGGGTTCCCGGGCCAAAGCCACACTTCCATTGTCATACAATGGTAGGAACGTAGTTCATCTTATGAACCAATATACACCCAAACTGCCTCTTTGGTAGTATCTATAATAGCGATGTTACCAGCCTTTATCGTCTAGTCTGCCACGGTATCTCGTTTGGAACTCTTCCAACATACCGTTCCTCTACTGAGGGTAAAGACAATGCCTGCGACTGACATTCAGTCGTCCTTATCGCCCTGGAACTTTTCCCGTGATTCTCCCCAGGATCGATTGATACAATCTTACTACAGCTAGTGAGAATCCTAACATCCTTTTAGATCTATCTAATAGACACAAATCCCAGGATTTAGGAGGTATCAGTTTGATCCTATTTGGAGAATCCTTGTGATAAGAGGAGATTGACCGTGCGTAGTATAGGAAACTCCTTTCCTATCAAGAGTATGTCATCCATGTACTCTACGAGGATCATTACCATACTCCATACTACCTTTTTGTACATACAAGGTTCATCTACCATTTTGATGAAGTCAAACTCTTTGACTACTACATCAAAACAGATGTTCCAACTCCGTGATGCCTGCTTTATCCTGTAAAGCAACATGCACATGTTTCCGCTGCTCCCACTGTTTACGAAGCTCTCTGGCTGTGTACTTATAGACTTTCTATTCTAAATCAGTATTTAGAAAAGCAGTCATGACACCCAACCACCAGATATCGCAGTCATGGTATGTAGTAATGGTAAGTAGGATCTGGATGGACTTAAGTATAGTCCCTGGAAAAGGTTTCATCATTTTCCACTCTTAGTCGATGACGAAAACCTTTAACAAGTCTAGCTTTGAAAGTCTGAACTTTTCCATCTACACCAAGTAATCTTCTCAAGATATACTTGCTCCTGATGGGGATTTATCCCTTCAGATATCGCAACCAAAGTCCATACTTTGTTGGTGTATATGGATTCCATCTCAGATCGCTAAACATCCAGCCATTCTTACAGAGTCCCTACTATTGATGGCCTGCTCGAAACTAGTTGGGTCATCATCTCATGATGCATTCCTCGCTCCCACTGTCATCGAGAAACCGAGGTATCTCTCGGGCAGGTGAGGAACCCTACCAGATCGGCGGAGAGGCTGAGGTTCGTCGGGGACTATAGAATCCTTTGGTTCTGTCAAATCATCAACTGCAGTTTTGTATAGCTGGAACCTTTCCAGTTCTACAGAACTGACCTTGCCTCGATCTTGTCCGGATTTTGCTTTTGACATAGGCCAGACAATCACAAATCTTAACTTACTTAAGAGATATGCTCTTCCCATACCATATCTTATATGGAGTGGTAGGCACTGATTTGATTCGAACCCTATTCAATAGGTATGCAACTTCTCAAGTGCACAACCCTAAAAGGAAATAGGTAACTCGGTAGAACTCATCATAGAGCACACTATATCTCATATGGTGCGATTGCTCCGCCCTGATACACCGTTGTGCTATGGTGTATTCAGAGGAGTAACACTGAGAGAGAATCTCATTTTCTTTTAGAATAGTCCAGGAATGCCATGCACAAGTATTCTCCTCCCTGATCTCATCATAGGACATAATACTTATACCAGTATTTTTGTTCTCTACTTCTAACTTATATTCTGTGAATATCTCAAAAGGTTCGAACTTGTGTTTCAACAGGAACATATGTCTGAATCTCGAGAGATTATCAGAGAATTTAATGAAGTACAAAGAACCGGTCTTGGCATGTGTAGACAGGGGACCTACATACATCAACATGTATCATCCCAAGAGTTCACTAACTCTTTCTCTGCTTCGAATAAACAGAGCTACGGTCATCTAATCTTTGTGACATGACTGGCAAGTTTCACAAGATGTAAATTCAAACTGATTTAAATATGCATCTAAAATGTAACTACAGCCAGTCGGGTCGCATTGATATGACCTAGTCTACAATGCCTCAAGAAGAATTCGTTCATTTCTGAACTCTTCCTCTTGTGTGTGTTCTGTATACTAAGAACTGTAGTTTGATTTAGAACGTCAATGCTTTTAGATAACGTGCCTGAACCGATCAACTTTTGATATAGGAAATGTTCAAAACATTATCCATCAATACAAAATTTTATCATTTCTTTACTAATAAAGAGACTGATATGATTTTGTAAATCAGGTTCGGTATCTAACAGCATTTGTTCAGAATCAATGTATTCGTAATACAGGGTGACAGTGACCAACAGACTTGGCTGCAACATTTTCCCCGTTTTCTGTCTCATGAAACTTATCATCTGTTCTCAGTTTTTCTACCTTTTTGTAGCCCTATGTAACAGATTACATATCTGGGATCCTGATCCTATATCAAATACCAAGGATGCACAGGATACTAAGAAACAGTTCTGTATAATGAACACACCCGAAGGAGATGCATCATATGCACTTTCTTCGTTTGGGCGGCATAGGATTTCTGGTATTCCCCTATTTCCTGCTCTGTCTTATAACAATTATAAGTTGGAGCGGGACCAACGTTCCCCAGCTCAGTATAACAGCGGGTTCGGTCAATACATCCATATTATTATCTTGATTAAGGCGTGATATGGTCGCTACCTGGAGAGAGAGAGAAGAAAACACTCTGCGTGCGCTTTTGCAAGATTAGATTGGTTATATATTTTATCTAATCAGGATGGCTCCCACTGTTTTTATCAAATCTTCCTTCAAACCCTAAAAGGAAAGACTAGCCGGGATTAATTACACTCTACAAGTTTGCCAATCTTTCAGCCAGGCCAGTGTCGGTACTTTGAGGGAGGTTTCCCGTGCTTTCGCACGGACCTAATTAAAGTAAACCTCGTTTTCCCAGAGGCGTAACCCCGTTGACACCTTTCTAGACACCTACTTGATCGGCTAATTGTAAAGTGCAAAACTCTCCCAGGGGTAACAATTACTCGCAGTGGATATCGGGATCCAACTATCACATAGAAGGTATGCAATCTCATTGCAAATTTCAACACTTGAAACTCCCGATAAAGATTTTTACCCCTAGCACTTATGACCTTAACTATGGTCAACAAATCATAAGTACTAGTCAAGTTCTACCCGTCATTTCGTGATTAATTAGACCCACCCACATGACCCTTAACTATGGTCAACAAAGTCATGCGACTGTCCTAATTAATCGCATCATATGCGGTGTAGGAAGACATCACATAGCTACCGTACACTGTGCATTGACTATGGTCAACAAACACAGCACGAATACTAAGTACTCTACTTCCTAAAATGATGGAGGGTTGCGAATGGTTTTTATGAAAACCTTTAACGCTTTGAACTTGATCTCGTTGCGGAATCAAATGGTTTTTTAAATGGAATGTTTTTTAGGCTTTTCTAGTTTTGCTAAAAGGGGTCACCCCCGGTGAAGGGATCATCGGCCCTTTCCTCGTCGAATGAGGTGCGGGATATATCTTATATATCACTGTGCAAAGCAAAAACTATAGAAGCAATCAAAAGACAAACCGGGTGTGTAGCATCTGCCAGTTATTGCTAAAGGAGTCACTCCCGGTGAAGGGATCTCGGTTCTTTCCTCATCGAATAAGGTGCATGATGTTCTATAATGAACACCGCAATGCAAAGCAAGAACTGTAGCTACCTGTTTTATTTTGAAATTCGATTCCACAACATCTTTTAGGTTTATTTTCTTTCATTAATCTCATTAATGAATATCCCATCATTTAAGTTACCTAAACATCACAGATAAATATGACGTACACTTATGCCATCCGCATTCGCCTCGATGTCCCGTCTGCACCGTTAGGTTAGGTAACTAACGCCAGAACGAGGCAGGGCTAGCGCGGGTGTAAAACATAAGCAACGTCTATATAATATATCATATATACTATATACTATCTATCTGAACAAATCACATGATCACATCACAGATAACGCAGCAGAAAATATCATATGAAATATTGGATATACTAGGACGTCCGTGTTTTTAATACGAGCCAGTATAAAACACGGATTCCACGGTCGTGATGAATAGCCAATCCCACACCCTTAGACCCCTACGAGAGCGGCAAGCAACCCTACCAATTCTAGGGTTAGGAGACCCGGACTCGACTCCTCGAGTTGGTCTCCCACTGGACCCCAGAACCCGGTTACTTGTGCTCTCCTCCTTGGGTCTATCCTAGTGCGGAAAAGTAAATATTATACATCAATGGTGACATCTTCCGCAACCTGGAAGTGCCCCAATAAAAGAATATTACATAGAAGTTTTTACATGAATGAAAATGAAAAACACTCATCTCACATAAACCCCCCCGGCTATTCAAACACGACGATCCAATATAACATATCCAGCAACACATAACATCACATGTCATCAACGTAAGTAAATGTGCGCATCCCAATTGTCGTTGACATATAGCAACGAAAACGGCGGTATCACATATTACACTTACGGTTAAAGAAAAGAAAGTGTAAAACTACAACAGTTGGAATCCGCAACCTCATTAGACATCACATGCCTAATCAAAATAAATACTTAGACATCGCATGCCTAACAATTATAAACCCCGCATTTTAGTCTCATTATCGAAAACACTTTTCAATATCATGTCGGGCAATTCAACAGGATTCCCGAAAAACTGATCGAATGCTCGTCGCAAACTTTAGTAGGCGGCCGCACCCCCGATATCGTCGACGAAGTGCACTAAGGCGGAACACCGCTGCCGCGAGCACCTGGACGGATGCTTTCGGCGACGGGGTTCTCCTACAGTCACTTGGTCGGGGCTATGGAGTGAGGCTGTCTATTAAGTTTACCCGGCGAGTATCCGCGTACGCTACGTGATTGCGACGGACTTTTGATCATATCAAAATTCCGTGGCAACCGATCAAGTGAGACTAAACCGCTGGATTTATAACATCCATTCAGTTATCTTATAACTACTTGTGAATTCCAAATGTTGTATCACATTCCGGATAAATAGAAAAATGTTAAACTTTCCGATCGAACAATCGAACACCCAAGTTTTCCCGATACAGCTCAACACATGAAATAAGTTTAAAAACATTCACTTCTTGCCTCAGTACCAACGGTCCAGCCGTAGAAGGGTCAAGCCAACGCCTCACATGTGGCACGCCGTACTGCCCCAAACCCTAAGGTTCAAAGGGCAGTTCAAGACGGTCACATAATCGAGTGAAGGTTTGTTGTCTTCTAAAGGGACCATCGCGTTACTTGCACTACTTAGAACGTCGTTAAACTACGGAAAAGTCCAACAATTGGAAATTTCCCGGCAGAGGAAAAAGTGGGTATTTATATCCGGTCGAAATTTTTAACATTTTCTAAAATTACCCGGAAAAACACACTGACAAAATTAGACAATCCGATCGAAACACCGAGTCCCCAATACAACCCAGAAAACTCAACTCTTGAGTTCAGATTAAAAATTCCCAGGAAAACCAGCACTATAAAATAGGAGTTACTGTGTAAAATTCATTGAACAAGGAGGCCGTACGGCCGCGGAACCGCCGCATGAGCCATGCTCGTGCCGCGGAACCGCGGCGGTTTGATGGAATTATGCGATCAAATTTCACAGTAACTCTTACAATTTACTGCTCATTTTTCTGCATATTTTTAATCTGGAAAAATCCCAGTTTTTGAAAAATGTCCAGAGAGCAAATTGGATTTAGGGTTTCGGTTCGATCGGGCTTCTAACTCCGTCTACGCATCGCCTAAGGCTCTAGCTAGGCTCTGATACCACTGTAGGGTTCCTAGGCACACTAATAAAGTCTCACAACAGATCAAACATGGCCAATTGAAATTTTAAAAGTTCCTACAAACCCTAATACGGATCGTTAACTAGATTTATAGGTGATGCGATACAAGTAAACAATTTTATAGCTAAAGGAAAGAAGCTACAACCTTTGTAGATCCGGTCCTCCACCTCCTAGGCTCCGTGATGGCGTCCCTCCGCTGTCCAAATCGAATCCATGATTCTAGTATCGGCTTCATCGGAGAAATGGGCGGGCTAGGTCGTCGACTTCGACGCCGAAGATGATCTACGTCGAGGCATCACAAGATCAAGCTCCCACTTCACCAAGTCATGAAACTTGTGAAGAAAATACCCTATACTACTTGGCAAGAGGTAGAGGATGAAGAAATAGGAAGTGGGTTCACTTTAGAATTGGATTTATCACTCATTTTCAAGAGTTGCCATTGTTGGTAGCAAGCTTCTTCATCTTTGAAGATGAAGAAGAAGAAGAAAAAAACAATTATGATAAGTTATTTTCAAATAGAAAATAAATGAATACTTATCATAAACCAACCATGGTCAAGTGTAGAGAATGAACTAGGGTTAACTTAAAGGGTTAGGGTTTAGGAAAGAAACAAAATGGCTTTGACTTTCAACACTTCAAGAAGTTTCAAGAAAGAAACAAAATAAGTCACCATTTTTTTTATCCTTCCAAAAAGAATAAATAAATAAATAAATGAATAGATAACAAAATCAAAAACCCTAACCATTTAAATAACCATGGTTTAATTATTTACACAAACTCAAGTTAGGATGTATCATCAAACATGATACAATCAAGTGCACACTAAAATATATCACATATACAATGTGCACATCAAGTGAGAAAATCCTTTTAAAGTGAACCAATACTAGTTAATGCAAAGTAATATATCAAATATATAATTATACATTAAATTATTAAATCAACACTTGATTCAATGATCCGGTCATGTCGCATATAACCAACTAGTATCCAATGTATCGACTTATCGAATCAATCCTCGATTCGATAACTAGGTTATATCGCATACAACCAATCGATACATTCATCGCGAGAATAGAATACGGTATCATATACACGCATTATTCTCGGTCCCGCACATATCTCATATGCGCTCCTATTTCGTTTCGCTTGAGCCAGGAAACCTCTGTGTAGGACTCTAAAGACTCATCAATACGCCGGCAGCAAATGATGATCATATCAAGCACCCACAAGCCGCAAGCGGTCTGCTAAACGTAACGGCCACCCGGGTATTGAGCGATCAGAAGATCGACGAGCAAGCCCGCTCACACTCCTGTGAATCCAACCAGTAACACTTACCGTATAGTCCGGTCTGTTCGTCTGATATGCCGCATATCTCGTCTAGGGGTGGTAAACGTCATACCCCAGTAGCTTGATAAGTCATGCCGACGTAAGGTCCATAACATTCGTGAAACTACTGATAAATCTTACCAGTATATCACTGCAACCCTGGCCAGGGATTTCCTGTTATGGCCAGTCGAGCATAGCGCAACATCCACCCCCAATACCGGGAGAGACGAATCCCCTCCTATCGCTCATTGCCTCCATGTGAATCGGGACTGTACCCAAAAACCACCTGTTTGCATGACTCAGTAGAGCCGTGGTAGGGTGGAAATCAAAGCACAGTGGGAGACACACAAGACTCTATGACGATCTCGGGTCAACAGACTAAGCTGTACCAGTGTCACCAGAGAACTGCCATCTGACGTGAGGTATAATACCATCTGGGAGTTCTCGGCGAGTCCGTTCAGTATACCCAGTCTCCACTGAGCACCCGCATACCATCTCTGATGTCAAACACCAATGGATATGGGAATATCCATCGCCCATCACATGGGTCGAGAAGATATACGCTAGTCTACTCTAGAATATCGATGCCCCGTCTCGATATTCCCACGACTAGGAACAATGAAGGATGTACTCATTGACTACCCAGGCCCCACTAGTATGATCTTCATCATAGTCCTGGAAGTCGAGTATACATCCTAAGGGCTTTATCAACATGTAATCAGAGAGACAGAAAGTATACATGTTAAGATAAAGAGCAACCAGATAGCGGTCTATCATGTCGAGCAAGAAAGTCCTACCTATATATGTCCCAGCATCCACTACAATATACATCTTATGTACAGTAATGGCCTCTAGGGCATACATATAACTAACAATTTGATCATAAGGCCTCTGTTTATAGAAGATAATCTTCTCATTTTAATAAGATTGGAAAGATCCTTCTAGAATTTTAATTCTGATTAAATAATTTATTATTTAAATTTTAGTGCTGGCGCAGTAGGCGCAAGCGCACCTGCGCTTGACACGTGTCGCGCGGCGCAGAGCGCAGCGCAACTGCGCTAGCGCGCCTGCGCTGACACGTGTCGCGCGGCGCAGAGCGCAGCGCAACTGCGCCAGCGCACCACTGTTTGACACGTGGCGCGAAGCGCATAGCAACTGCGCCAGCGCACCACTGTTTGACATGTGGCGCGAAGCGCAGAGCAACTGCGCCAGCGCACCACTGTTCACGTGGAGCGCAGCGCAGAGCGCAAATTATCTGAAGCGTTGCTTCATTTATTTAAAATTTGAATTTTAAAATTGAGCCTTGCTCTGATTGGGGTGCGCTGCCTTGGGCGCCGCGCCCCTTGTGCTGGCGTGTCTGCTTTTGACACGTGGCGCTCTGCGCACAGTGCAAGGGATCTGAAGCTTTGCTTCACCTTTTGAATTTGAAATTCAAACAGAGCTTTGCTCTGATTGGGGGAAACAGAGATGCCTGACTTGTCAGCAAGTCAAGGCCGAGCACCAGAGGCCCGCGGGAGAGTTGCAACCTTTGCCCATTCCGGACTGGAATTGGGAGCAGATTTCTATGGACTTCATATTGGGTCTACCCAGGACCAGTCGAGGGTATGACTCCATTTGGGTGATTGTAGATCGTTTGACGAAAGCGGCTCACATCCTGCAAGTGAAGACCACTTTCGGATTTGCTCAGTATGCTTAGATTTATATCGATGAGGTCGTACGATTGCATGGCATCCCGACGTGTATTGTGTCTGACCGAGGCACCCAGTTTACCAGCCGACTATGGTAGAGGCTTCAGGAGGCGTTCGGCACCCGTTTGAGTTTTAGCACAGCATTTCATCCGCAGACCGACGGCTAGTCAGAGCAGACTATTCAGACTCTTGAGGACATGCTCCGAGCGTGCGTTTTAGACTTCGGAGGTAGCTGGGATCATCATTTACCCTTAGTAGAGTTCTCCTACAACAACAGCTTCCAGGATACTATTCAGATGGCACCTTTCGAGGCATTGCATGAGAGGAGATGCAGATCGCCCGTCTGTTGGACAGAGCTCAGCGAGAGAAGTATTTTGGGGCCGCAGATTGTTGAGGAGATGACCGAGAAGATATAGTTGATTCGAGATCGGATGAGAGCGGCTCAGAGTAGGCAAAAATCGTATGCGGACAGACGCCGTCGCAGACTAGAGTTCGCAGTTGGCGATCATATTTTTCTGAGGGTCTCTCCGATGAAGGGCGTGATGCTATTTGGGCGAAAAAGGAAAGCTTAGTCGCAGATTTGTGGGTCCCTTCGAGATCCTGGAGCATGTCGGCGCAGTTGCGTATCGTTTGGCTCTTCCACCCAGCTTTCCTGATGTTCACCCCGTCTTCCACGTTTCGATGCTCCGCAAGTACCTTCACGACCCTTCTCATGCGATTCAGCACCCGACGATCCAGCAAGAGCGCGGCCTTTCTTTTGCAGAGCAGCCGGTGGTCATCCTGGATCGGCAAGTGAAGAAATTGAGGTCAAAAGTTATACCTACCGTCAAGGTCCTTTGGCATGGCCCAAGCAGCGAGGAGGTCACCTGGGAGACCGAGGATGAGATGAGGAAGAAATATCCCCATCTCTTTGAAGGTACACATATCTAGATTTTTAAATTCGGAGACCGAATTTCTTTAAGGGTGCAAGATTGTAATGCCTTGAAAAGTCGTTTTGGTGTTTTCCCGAAAATCGCTAACTATTTGGTATTTTTCCGTAAATCGTCATTATTGTTATTTTGCATTATAGGCCTATTTATACCTAATTTGGATAGGTAATTGCTAGTTTTTAGTAGCTAATGAGTTACTTATAAATTTCTGGTCATTTAAAAAAATTTCCCTCTTTTACTAATTTTAATATTATTTTAAGCTGTTAAAAAATACATTAAATTAGCGATAAATACAAATTTGAATGGGCTAATTTTAATCTATAGAACCATGACAACTAAAATCTAGTTAGTAATATAAATTTTTATTAATTTATTTCAAGTTCTAATTGGTTTTAATTATAGAAAACTAAAATTTAATTAAATTGAACTAAAGTTGGTGGGGGGGTTTCCATAGAACTTTTTTGTAATCACTCACACTCACCACTCCTCTTATGGTCGGCCCTACCACTGCTGGAAACCCCCCATCCATTTTGACTTCAACTCTTGTGATGAAATGGTATGGAAAGGATTTTAATATATTAATTATAGTTTGGGTTTTAGGTGATTCGTATGGGATGGTGTGACTTTGAAATTTTTCCACATCACCCCACTTTCTCCCCACTCCTCTCTTCAAGGCCGAGAGCACCTCCTTCACTTCTCTTTTCCTTTTTTTCTTTTTCCCCCTTCTCTTTTTGCTTCAATTCCATCACAAATCCATCAAAAAATCAACAATTTCCTTCACAAATTCAAAGCAAACCCTTATTCCATCTCTTCTCAAACCTAATTTGGTTCAAATCAAGGAGAAAGATGGCATCTTGGGAGGCTAGAGCAAGCTAGGGTTTGGAGTTGTGAGGTATAATTTTTAATCAAATGGTTAGATTGTAGCTTAAGTGTGCTAAATTAGAACTTTGAAATTGTTTAGTGTTAAATCTATTGTTAATTTCTAATCTAGGTTTTTCAAGAGAATGGCTTGAGTTTAACTAGGGTTTAGAAAACCATTATTAGGTTAATTAATTTATTTTGCTATCTAGTGTTTTGATAACCTAAATCTAAGAGGTTAGCTTGCTTAGTGGGCTCAAATTAGTATTAATTTAGTGTTTTCATGTATAGTTTGGATTGGAATTGCTCATTATGAAAAATCAAGAAAAGGGTTGTGTATGGAAAAATGGGTTTTGAAGCATTGCTAATGTGTTGGAAATTAGTATAGTGGATATCTATGGTTTAACTTGGGTGATTTTGCTTGATGGTTGTCTTTTTGTCGCAATGCAACGATATTGCACCAAATTTGCAAGTTTTGTGCTTACTAGGTTTTTTATAAAATATTGTGGTGATTTATTTGTGATATCTTGATGATATTATTAGCATATCCTACGACATTTAGGATGTGTGAATACAGAATTTTTTCTTGATAGGGTTTTAGTTTTGCCAGGCGCCCCAAAACGACGATTCTAGTTAGTTTTTGTGATTTTCATGTGTGTTCCGCGCACCTTGTGCACGTTGTGCCTAGATTGTGAACGTTGATATTTTCGTTTGGGATTTGCGTCGTTTCAGATATGTAACCCTATGTTTTGTATTGGTGCAAATTCCACGATCGGTCGCGGAGACTTCGGACGTGGCACGAAAAGGGAAAGCTGTGATTGGATCGAGCTAGCTGGGGATTTACGGTGAGTAGATGTACACATCTATGGGGAGAATCGTTTAGATGGCGCGAGGCACCCGATAATTTAGAATTTTAGTAATACCAGCTTATTGCATGTAGTTCTAGTTACCTATTTTACTGTACTGCATGTCATGTATATCTATATTGTGCTAATTTCATCATATAGAAACCATCGAAACCATTAAATGAGATATGCGACACAGTAAATAATTGACTTTCTTAATTCTGCATATATAATTGTGCAACTCCATCGCATAGTACACTTGCACCATTACCAGGGTTTTATGCTGCACGAGCACTATTCATGCGAACACACACGCCTTGGTAATTGCTATGCCACAAACACTAGATAACTTATTTAAAATGGAATTTAGAATAATTTCACCCTATAAGACATATAAACCAGTGCTAATATAGTAAATTCCGCAAGATGAACATGTAGAATTGCTAGTCATATGCATGTACCTCATTACATCATACGGTCATTCATAGTCTTCATGTTATATATTGCAGTCGCACTGTTGATACCATATGCAATTCATCATCATTGACATGTTTACTCATTGTACTTTCTTCTAGAGGATTTCAGTATTTTAGATTTATGAGATTTTGGGGAAAAGCCGCAAGGATTTTATAAAATTGATATTATTTTTAAACGTTGAAAATTGCGGTTTTTCTCGTGACATGATACATGCGTCGTCCACCATGAGTTTCTGTTGGTTTTCGAGACCCGTTTCGAGGAGTTGGATGAACCGTCTCGGGTACATGGTGGGCCCGGTAAGATACCCCGGGGCAAGAAGTTCGAGTAGTAGACGATGAGCCTGGCAGGGGCATACTACCTACCGGTGATTATTGGCGCGGCGGGTATCCAGAGGATACCGACCGTGGCCGTGAGATGTTGAGATATTGATATTTTGAGATGTACCAGCCGGACGGTTGGGGCCGGGATATTGGATACAGATACTTTGGGACATTGAGATATGTATTTGAGGTGCCGATGCTAGGCATGGGTTTCTGTTGATTTCATATGATATTTCTTCAGATATCTCACAGAATTTTCCTAAGACGAAAATAATGATTTCCTCATATCAGCATATTCAGATCTTGTGTCTCATGCCGCATACATGCTAGTACTTCATACTATAGCAATATTGTAGAATTGTGACACTTTGCGTACATGCTTACGATAGTCTTTATAGATGATACATATTACTCACGAGTTGGCAACTCACCCCCGTTGTGCCACAGACTTTTTGCAGGTCCGATCCGTCAGTGCTGTTGCGGTGGACGCACTTCCTCCTTTTGCGTGGATTTGAGGATTTTTTCTCGTAGGTTGGTTATGTGTTCATTCTGTTTTTCTACCTTGTATATTCATTGTATCTAGTGTACTTCATCTACTGTATCGTCTACCAGTATTGTTGTTTATTGACTTAGAGGCGAGACAGTGAGATTTTTGGGCTCGTATATTGTTTCTTTGGGTCGCGCTCACTTGAGCCGACATGTTGCTTATTACTTGTGCTTTCTTTTTTTCTTTTTTTTGCACATTGCTAATTTATATTGCGTGGGATTTGTGACCACCTTGGGGCGAAGAGGTAGCTCCCGCTTGGAGATGCCGTATTTCATGTTATTCATATATATTCTTGTTGTACCCGTTTTTGGGGCCAGTATTTACAAAGGTGACTCTGCCGAAATTTTCGGAAAAATTGATATTGCTTTTCAAAAAGCTTGATATGACTTATTTGATAAACCCGCTTTCAATTGATTGGTTTTCTTTCACTCTACTGCTTATTTGGTTTTGATTTCTGGGATTTGGCTTACTTAGATTACGTCCGCCTTGAGACGTTCGTAATTTAAGTGCCAGTCACGTTCCGTACCTTTCGGGTCGTGACAATATCATATTGTCTAATTCTCATGCTATGATTCTAGGGTTAGGGTTAAGTAGCATGGCAATTTTTTGAAAATGGCATGGACGATGCCTCCCGAAACCTTGCTATCGTGCTAAGTAACCCCACAGTTAGTACTAATCTTTAAGTGATGTAGTATTTTTATCTCAATTTTTTCCCTCTATTTTCTTCTCCTTTTTTCTTTTTCTTTTTCTAAAGAAATAGCTCAAGAGAGAGAAAGATAAGATGAGAACGAAAAAGAATTAGATAAGAATAAAGAAGTCTTCATCCATTATCTTCAACTGATGTGTAGAACCATCTCAAGCCATCTACACTTTTCTTTTGCTTTTGAGTCATTTCTTTTCTTTTTTTCTAAATTAAAAGAAAACCAAATGGTTCTTATCTCATCTTGTGTGTGCATCCTATACACACTAACACCGTGTATCATCATACATGAGTTTATATATATATATATATATATATATATATATATATATATATATTTATCACAGCTAAATTAAAAGAAAACCAAATGGTTCTTATCTCATCTTGTGTTTGCATCCTATACACACTAACACCGTGTATCATCATACATGAGTTTATATATATATATATATATATATATATATATCACATATAAATATATATATTAAAAGAAAAGAAATTATAAAGAATATATGATATTAATAAATATACATATATCATTATATACATATATTCAATTATTAAATCAACACTTAATTTAATAATTCGGTTATATCGACATATATACCGGCTAATATTATACAACGCTCGATTAAAACTGCGTGTATCAAATATATGTGTTTAATCGAACTCCTACATGTATCCCTATACATGCCATACATCGTTTTGCTAGAACCAAACTAACTTCTGTATGGGACTCTAGAGACTCGACAATACGCTGGCAGTAGGTCAGGATCACATACATAACATACAAGCACGTCGGTGGTACTGGCTGTACGTAATGGATACCCAGGTATCTGTCGAAGAGGAAGATTGAAAAACAAGCCTATCAAAACCCTATAGAGTCAATCAGTGACATTCACCGTACAGTCCGATCTCTTTGTCTGAGAGTGTCGCATATCAAGTCTGGCGGGTGGAATCCGTCAGACCCCCAATAACCCAATAAATCATGCCGATTAGTAACCTATAACCACTATAGATACAAGTGATAACGCTTATTAGTTTATCTCATCCGCCCTGGCTAGGGACTTATGGTTACAGTCAATCAGGCACAGTACGGCATCAACTCCCCATACCGAGAAAGACGAAACCCTTCCGATCGCTCACTGCCTCCATGTGCTTCGGGACTGTACCCAACTAAAACCTGTTTGCATGGCTCTTTAAAACCGTGGTAGGGTAATAATCAAAGCACGGTGGGAAATACAAAAGACACTATAACGATCTCAAGTTTACAGACTACCCTGTACTCATGCCACCAGAGAACTGCTATCTGACGATAGGTATAATACCATCCAGAAGTTCTCGGTAAGTCCATTCAGTGAAACTCATTCTCTAATGAGCACCTGTATACAATCTTGGGTGTCAAACACCAATGTCTATGGGAACAACCATCGCCCCGGTCGGGTTCTAGAAATGAATACACTAGTCTATTCTGGAGTATCGATGCCCAGTGATCAGTCGAAAATAATGCATTTTTAACATGGCAATTTTCCTATCTTTTGCATTTATATAGAGGTGTTCAGTATTCATATTGCACATATTAGCAAAACACCTGTATAATACTGAATTACCTGTACTGTATATTAAAACCAGCATTTTTAGGGAAATTGACTGTTTATCATGGCATCGCATCATTCTTGTATAGCGCAACTCTTGTCTTGAGAAATTGTGCAGGAAATTGCAGGAACAAAGCTAAAATTAGGGAAAAAAGCTGATCAAAAATACACCAACTCCAAGATTTGAGATCTGGTAGTGATACAAAAAACCAAAAAAAATTCAACATATCAGAAAAAGGCCCAAATGGCCCAAACAAGTACAAGAGAGCCCAAGCCCCAAGGCTTCACAGGAGCCGCGGCCGGAGCCGGCTTGCGCCGCGGATCCACGGCGGCTCCTTTGCTTCAGCTCCTCAATTTTCTACACGTGCCTTACCTCTTACGGCCAAGCTTCCAGAAAACACCAGATTGTCCACGTGGCCTCATCTAGAAGGCTCGGCCTAACAAACTATTTCTAGAAGGCTCTCTTTAACAAACTTTTCGAGGGAAAATTTGAAATTTGAAATCCTAGATCTAGGGTTTTGAGGTCTACAAATAGGAGCCTAGATCTAAGGGTTGAGGTTGTTCATAATATCATTAGTTCATTAGTTGTTCTTCATCTCCCCCATTTCTAAATCAAGTTGAGTGACACAACTTGTGCCTCAAACCCTAATCCAAAATCCATGCCAAATTCAAGATCCCGAGTACCATTCAAGAAAGAAGCCTCCAACCTTTTAGGAGTGGAGCCGATCTTCAATCGAGCAAGTGATCCAAGCCGATCCACGACTCAAGGAGACGAGCGAAGCCAAATCGACAATCGAGTTCTTCCTCTTGTAGTTCTTGAGCGATTTGTAATGGAATTGTTGATAAATAAAAGGTGAAATTCTTTAATCTTGCTTTCTTTAAATTCTTGCATCATGATTCGATCTCAATTTGTGATTGTGGTTCTTGTTGTGATATTTGAGTAAAACTCCGCTCGTAAAGGAGTCGAGACGATCAATAGAATGATGATGTAACAAATCTTAAAACGATTCTTAAGTCCTACGAGATTTGTAAACCCTAGCAAATTGAAGAATCGACGACCTAGTTCCGTTCCGATGCTTTATTGATTGTGATCGCTCGAAATTAGGGATCCACGATCGATTCTTGAATTTACTAGAGGCTAGAATGTGAATGATATCGACGAAGGAACAAGGGATAGATGATGAAACTCTGGTTTCACAAGAAATCCCTAATTCTCGTTGATCATCATCGATCTAGTATCAATTCATCGATGGATAAGAATACGTAATCGCTAGATTTCATCACATCTATAGATCCGATCGATTCCTACGAGCCTCATTTTGATTCTTGATATTTGATTTGGAAATCATCATAAATTCTCAATTCTTGATTTTATCGTTTCATGTTATTAGATCTAGATTTTTCTAATTCTTGAACTTCAATTTACAAATCATGAATTGTTCTTTAAATTTTCGACTCATCTAAATCGAAACACGAACGATTACACTTTCCCTGTGGACGATCCGCACTTACTAACGCGCTACATTTGACACCGTTATTGATTGCGGTCAAAATATTTTTGGTTGTGATTTCTATACAATTTTCATACTACACAATCCGAAATCATTCAATCAAATGGCGCCGTTGCCGGGGATTGTGCGCTAATTGTTCGTATTTTGAAATTTGAGTTGAAAAGTTTATTCCATCTATATTTTTAGATCTAAATTCGCACAAACCCTAAACGTATTGTTGTGATTCGCTGCGAGGAAATCTGGAATTTGTGGAGCTATGGAAAAAAATTTCAGAGAATTCCTGAGAGCTATGTAAGTGAAGAGGAGCCTTCTGTGAAAATTTTGTGCAGTGTTCTTCTTGGGCTGCAGCGTTTCCGCGGCAATAGGAGACTTAAACCGCGGTTCCGCGGCGGCCTTGCTGCTTCACTGTACCAAAATTGCTCTGTGAATCTCTAACTTTCTTATCTCTTTCCCCATCTTCTCTAAATAAAAATTTTCTGCATGTTTCTTTGCAAATAAATCGCAGCGCCGCAAAAGCAAAATAAATTGTGTGTGTTTTTGATTCTTGGTTGTTTGCATATTAATACGGAAAATTAAGGGGCACGGCCAAATCCAGTTTAGGTGGGGAGTTCATTACCCTTCCTAAGCCCCAAAAATCGCAAACTTGCATCCGCATTTACCCACATTAACTAAATAATATCTAGAGATGACTCTAAGGACCGTCGCGCTCACTTAGGACAAGAGAAGGCCGTGGGTAATTCATTGCTTATCTGCGTTTCTTTTGTGGTGTCTAAGGCAAGTGTGTCGAAGGCTAGTGGTTACTTAATTTGGCCCACTACTTACGTAGTGGAGAACCTCCCACTTACCTGGCACTTACCTGGCCACAGGAGAGACAAAGAGGCAGTGGAGGATTTATCTTGCGACTTGTCTTTTGGAAGTTAGGAGCGGTCTAGAGTTTTGACCTAGGTGACCACTAGATTTTAAGGTTGCTTGTTGCATTTGTTGTGATCGCATCATTTTTTCAAAAAAATCCGTATCATTTTTCAAAACAAACACCAATCATATCATTTCCCCTAATTATAAATCTACGCTGCCACTTGTACTAACCCTTTTTAGTGCAAGATCGGATGGACACGGGATTCTAGTGCCCGTTTAGTCCGCGTTTCTTTCGATCGACCATAAAGTCGGTATTTCTACATTTACCTCTTCTTTACCCACCACCACACCCACATCGATGGATCCGTCTCCATCGAATTTCTTTACCACTAATCTTCCGCCGTCCGTTGGTGCGCAGAATCTACCCCGCATCTCTCTCCAAGAGGGGTGCTATCCTACACGAGGTCCCTTTTCCACCTGTTTTTCCATTCCACCAGCCAACGGGGACAATTTTCAAATTAAACCCCAATACATCAACCTTCTACCCAAATATCACGATCCCGAGACTGAAGACGCATATGTCTTTATCACCAAATTTGAAAACGTATGCGCAATGATGGGTACTTCACAGCTTTTTGTGGATGCTATGCGTCTTCGTCTTCTCCCATTTACCTTGTGCGATATAGCCGAGAAGTGGCTGTATAACACTACCGCACATTCCATTTCAAATTGGGAAGAATTCGTCAAAGCATTCCTTAAGAAATTCTACCCGAATCATAAAACAGCTCGAGTCCGTAGCGAAATCAGTCAATTCACCCAGCTTCCAAATGAAACATTTTCACAATGTCTTGAACGCTTTAAGGATTTGTTAGTTCAATGTCCACATCACGGAATCCCCAGATGGGATCTGTGCCGAATCATTTATGAGGGCATTAATCCTAACACAAAACAGACCCTTGAATTAATGTATCAAGGCAATTTCATGACCAAAGATGATGGGGAAGCCTGGAAATTTTAAGAAGATTTCGCTGAAAAATCGTTACAGTGGGAGGGTGTGAGTCAATCGTCTAGGGGGGCAATAACCAATCGGATGTTTCCATAGGAGTTAGAGCTCACATTTCAGCCCTACATAAGAAACTCGAGACTATGGAAAACAAATTTTTAGCCGCCGCTCTAAATCAAATGTCACTCTCCAAAACTGTATGTGGATGCTCTTCTGATCCTTCTCATTTGACGGAAGAATGTCGACTAAATTCTCCGTTTCAAGGTCACGAGCATGCCAATGCTGCATTTCAAAGACCTAGAAACGATCCAAATTCTTCCACATATAATCAGGGTTGGACGAATCACCCTAATTTTGCTTGGAACCAATCACAATCTCAAAACACGGTTACAACCCAAAACAATTTCCAAAGGGTCCCTCCACCACAACAGCAACCACTACAATTGAGTCAGCACCCCTTCCAAGCACAAAACTTCCAAAATCCGGTCAACACGCCTGCACCGTCAAATCCTTTGCAGTTAACCGGAACTGATGAATCCTCTTCATTTGCACAATACATGAATTTGGTCCTAATAAATATCATGCAAGTTTCGGCTGAGATGAAGTCTTCCGTCGATAAAATTAAGAAAAACTATGCGTCCCAAAGCGAGACTATTAATTCGATGGAAGCAGAAATTGCAAGACTAAAAGCCGAAATGAGTGCAAGAGAGAAAGGGAAACTTCCAGCTCAACCGTTACCCAATCCTGGCTATTCACATCATGTGAATGCAATAACGTTGAGATCTGGAAGAGTGCTTGACAATCACGTTGGGGAAGAGATTGATGACACTGAAAAATTTATCGATGATACCCCGGCTGAGACCTTTCCTTCCACTTCTACTTCTAATTCTAACCCTAGTTCTTCTACCCCACCGCCTTCTCACGAGCCTATTCTCCGTTTCCCACAAGGCTCGCCACCTCAGCCCATTTCTTCTAGTCTACCACCGACGATCCCCACTTCTATTCTGGGATCGGGTCCACACACACTTCCTTCTCCTATGATGGACCCAGCGCCTATTGCTAAAGCACCTTATTCTAATCGGTTAAGCGCTAACAAATCAAGTCCACAAATGGAGATGATTATGGACATGTTTAAGCAAGTTAACATCAACATCTCTCTCCTAGACGCCATCCAACAAGTTCCGTCCTATGAGAAAACTCTTAAGAACTTGTGCACTAGAAGAGGAAGACTCAAGTGCCTAAGAAGATACTCATGGCAAAGACTGTAGACACAGCTTTCCCCCAACAAGTACCGAGGAAACGTAAGGACCCTGGTTGTCCTACTATTTCCATTTCTATCGGGGAAAAACACATCAACCGTGCTCTACTAGACCTTGGCGCTAGCGTTAACTTGCTTCCATACTCGGTTTATGAGCAGCTAGGTATCGGAGTGTTAAAGCCCTCGAGCATAACTCTCCAGATGGCTGACCGATCAATCACCAAACCTAGGGGTGAACTGGAGGATGTGTTAATAAAAATCGGGGAATTTGTATTCCCTGTAGACTTTATTGTAATTGATACACAGCCTGTAGCGAACCCACGGAATCAAATTCCGGTGATTTTAGGTCGCCCCTTTTTGGCCACTTCCAACGCTATCATAAACTGTCGTAACGGTTCTATGACCATATCCTTCGGGAATAGGTCAATAGAGCTGAACATTTACAAGTTGGGAAGTGTACCCTCCAAACCTACTGCTCAGGTCTGTTCTGTCGACTTAATGGATGTCGACAGCAGCGAATTTGATGATCCTCATGATACCAATCTTGACTCTTTTCATAGGTTATTGTTTGACCCAACTATGTATCATACATATACGGACTCTTCCACCGAGATGTCCGGGTCAGCAACTAACACTGATTATGAACCGTTTTTAGAGTCTGAAGATCACCCCGCACTTTGTGATGACATTATTCGCCGGGGTATTGATGGAACTTTTGAGGAGATCTTCGCTGATGAACTCGCATTTTTTAATAACACGGGTGTTGAGATGAATCATCTCCCAATCATTGAAATTGAACCTCCACCCCTTCTTCTGGACTGTAAAAAGAATGCGAGTAATCCATCACATTCACTGCATCGTCTCTCCAAAATGAGACGCACACACATTCTATTCCACCACTTACCATTTCCCCACTTCTTCTTCCACCAACCAGAGCACTGCATTGATAAAATTTTCGAATGGTTGGTGTTGACCTTCGGTCTTTGCAAAGCTTGGCATCGACCAATGATTTTTGACCCCCTCATGTGATTTTCGAAAGATTAACATAGCTTAACTCAAGTTTGGGGGGGGGTTATATTTTCTGGCTCCTGAAAAGAAAATTTTTACAAAATAATGAGCCAAGAATAAGTTTGGGGGAGGTTCTTCACATAAATATTTTGCCCCCACTAATAAATTCCTCCCAAGCTTACAGGTTTTTTCGACATTTAGCAGATGGCAACAGTGAGGACACTGTTGAAAACAAGTTTAGGGGAGGTTTGTGCTTATTTTCGCATCATACTTTGCATAACACAAAACATTTTTGAAAACCTATAAAAATTTAAAAAATTTCAAAAAAATAAAAATATTTTTTCTACATAAATAAGATAATACAAGATTAGATAGTGAAAAATTACATCCATAAGATTAGAAAAATTTAAGAAAACCAAGAAAATTAGAAGTTTTCTTATACGAACTAGTAATTAGTAGTTATGAGCCGTTGTCCCAAGGGTTACTATGATGAAAGAAGTCACTAATCTGAGGATAAAAATAAGTCTGAAAAATAGTTTCTATTCTGGAAGCCAAACATTTTGAACGTTGATACCCTGCTATTCGCACTTACACACATCTTGAAGCCAGGGATAGTAGAGGATACCTTCAAATGCTTTTGTCTTAAAGCCGATGTATGAAGGAAATAAAAAAAATATAAAATTGTGAGAAAAATGAACACTGGTTTTGTTATCGCCAAGGCAGCAATAAAATAATATAGCGAGAGTGCCTTTTCACCTAGTGCCCTAAGGCCAACTGGTCTGGGAGTCACTGCTAAGCCTTAGGTGGTGCAAGACGAGGAAAATACACAAAATAAGCAAGCACATGAGTAATCGATCGGTTAGTACCTCAAGAAGTATTAACGGTCGCATGAAAGTGTGTGAGCAAATTCATCTAAATATTCATTAATTTAAAAAAAAATACTGAGGTGGATGGACAAGAGTATGATAGCTTGAATTGAATTCTTCGGGTGTAGGGATGTCCTTTACACACACGTAGGGTGATATGATCGATGTTTGGAAGAAAGATAGGAATGAAGAATAAAACGATGTTTTATTGAGGGAGGACGTGATTTCTGACATCTTTTCATGACTATTAAGATAGGGCTCATGACAACCGAAAAGCTAGCTTAGTTGGAAACCCTAATTTTCAAAGATTTTCTTTTACAATTCTTGTCTTTAAATTCATGATCTTCCTTTTATTATTGGATTTTGTGGGTGCAATCCGCTGAAAACCCTCAGGAGACAACACTCGTCCTACTAGGGACACCTAGAGATTTAAAGGCTTGTTGCACGTGCTCAGTGCAATCGTGTTGCCTACGAAAGTGTGCTAGTTAGTTTTTCTCTTTCTTTATTTTCTCCTTCTCTTTTTAATAAAACAGTTCGTTCGAGAGGACCGAAAATAAGTTTGGTGGAATTTGATCAGTCGAAAATACTGCATTTTTAACACGGCAATTTCCCTATCTTTTGCATTCATATAGAGGTGTTCAGTATTCATATTGCACATATTAGCAAAACACCTGTATAATACTGAATTACCTGTACTGTATATTAAAACCAGCATTTTTAGGGAAATTGACTGTTTATCATGGCATCGCATCATTCTTGTATAGCGCAACTCTTGTCTTGAGAAATTGTGCAGGAAATTGCAGGAACAAAGCCAAAATTGGGAAAAAAGCTGATCAAAAATACACCAACTCCAAGATTTGAGATCTGGTACTGATACAAAAAGCCAAAAAAAATTGAACATATCAGAAAAAGGCCCAAATGTCAGTCCAAACAAGTACTAGAGAGCCCAAGCCCCAAGGCTTCACAGGAGCCGCGGATCCGCGGCCGGAGCCGGCTTGCGCCGCTGATCCGCGGCGGCTACATGGCTTCAGCTCCTCAATTTTCTGCACGTGCCTTAACTCTAACGGCCAAGCTTCTAGAAGACTCCAGATTGTCCACATGGCCTCATCTAGAAGGCTCGGCTTAACAAACTATTTCTAGAAGGCTCTCATTAACAAACTTTTGGAGGGAAAATTTGAAATTTGAAATCCTAGATCTAGGGTTTTGAGGTCTATAAAAAGGAGCCTAGATCTAAGGGTTGAGGTTGTTCATAACATCATTAGTTCATTAGTTGTTCTTCATCTCCCCCATTTCTAAATCAAGTTGAGTGACACAACTTGTGCCTCAAACCCTAATCCAAAATCCAAGCCAAATTCAAGATCCCGAGTACCATTCAAGCAAGAAGCCTCCAACCTTTTAGGAGTGGAGCCGATCTTCAATCGAGCAAGTGATCCAAGACGATCCGCGACTCAAGGAGACGAGCGAAGCCAAATCGACGATCGAGTTCTTCCTCTTGTAGTTCTTGAGCGATTTGTAATGGAATTGTTGATAAATAAAAGATGAAATTCTTTAATCTTGCTTTCTTTAAATTCTTGCATCATGATTCGATCTCAATTTGTGATTGTGGTTCTTGTTGTGATGTTTGAGTAAAACTCCGCTCATAAAGGAGTCGAGACGATCAATAGAATGATGATGTAACAAATCTTAAAACGATTCTTAAGTCCTACGAGTTTTGTAAACCCTAGCAAATTGAAGAATCGACGACCTAGTTCCGTTGCGATGCTTTCTTGATTGTGATCGCTCGAAATTAGGGATCCACGATCGATTCTTGAATTTACTAGAGGCTAGAATATGAATGATATCGACGAAGGAACAAGGGATAGATGATGAAACTCTAGTTTCACAAGAAATCCCTAATTCTCGTTGATCATCATCGATCTAGTATCAATTCATCGATGGATAAGAATACGTAATCGCTAGATTTCATCACATCTATAGATCCGATCGATTCCTACGAGCCTCATTTCGATTCTTAATATTTGATTTGGAAATCATCACAAATTCTCAATTCTTGATTTTATCGTTTCTTGTTATTAGATTTAGATTTTTCTAATTCTTGAACTTCAATTTACAAATCATGAATTGTTCTTTCTCTTTTCTTTAAATTTTCGACTCATCTAAATCGAAACACGAACGATTACACTTTCCCTGTGGGCGATCCGCACTTACTAACGCGCTACATTCGACACCGTTATTGATTGCGGTCAAAATATTTTTGGTTGTGATTTCTATACAATTTTCATATTACACAATCCGAAATCATTCAATCACCCAGTCTCGATACTCCCTCGACTAGGTGAAAGTCTACCCTAGCACAACCATAAGGTCAAAACCGGCATCAAGCATGCAACTTTAAAAATTTGGGGTGCTAAACTAGACTAACCGAGGATCAAACTAGATAATTAGGGTTACTATGATGATATCATACTAAACTAGCTAAAGGAAAGGGGGCTACAACCTTTGTAATCCGTGTTCTTCACTTCACAAGCTCCGTGTAGTAGGCCCTACGACTCCACTAGGCTCCACTTGGAGAATGAACAAGCTTTCTTCGATGACCTTCGTGCCGAAGATGATCCACCCGAAGCTCCACTAATCCAACCTACCTCTTCACTAAACTCCTTTAGTGAAGGAAACACACTACAACTAAGTGCTAATAAAGTGTAGGATGGTGAAGTAAGGGTTTTATTTGCTCAATATGGTTCTCACAAGCTCAAGGTTTCACAACACATGTGAGGGATTAATCTTGGAGGAGGTGAGGAGGAAGATGAAGAGAGCTAGGGAGCAAAATGAGCTCAAGAAAAATGGCTAAGGCAAATGAGCTTGTAAGTATCAAGTGAAGAAAAAATGGCTCACCCCTTGTATTCACTTATTGAAGCATACAATTTATTCCAATAATAAAATACACCCAAATTTCAATAGTGAATACAAATGAATAAGATAATAGAAATTCCCATGCCTTGCCATACCACAAATATCTCCTCAACTTTCCACCTCATTTTCTATTTTCACAAAATTGAAATGAACCATGCTTCATATATATATATATATATATATATATATATAAGAAAACAAAATAATTAGTGCTAATAATATTAGTTAATATATAATTATATCAAATATAATATATATCAAATTATTAAATCAACACTTGATTTAATAATCCGGTTATATCACATATAACCGACTAATATCATTTATCTATATATCACATTATCAAATCAACACTTGATTCAATAATCCGGTTATATCACGTATAACCTAACCGATAACAGATAACCGCCAAATTAGAATACGATATCACATACTCTTATTTAATCTGGCACCCACACATATCATCATATGCGCCCTACTCTAGGAAACTTCTGTGTGGGACTCTAAAGACTCATCAATACGCCAGCAGTAGGTGATGATCACATCAGTCACCAACAAGCCGTCAGCGAAACTAGCTGGATGTAACGGCTACCCAGTTATTGAGCGATTAGAAGATCTACAAGCAAGCTTGTCCAAAATCTCATGAAGCCTATAGGTAACACTTACCGTACAGTCCGGTCTCTTCGTCTGATATGCCGCATATCGAGTCTGGGGGTGAAATTGTCAGACCCTAATAACTTGATAAGTCATGTCGATGTGTCGCCAATAACCGTACGAGAAACTACTGATAACTCTTACCAGTAAATCTCATCAACAGCCCTGGCCAGGGACATCCTGTTATAGCCAATAGAGCATAGCGCAACATCAACTACCAATACTGGAAGAGACAAAACCCCTCCTATCGCTCGCTACCTCCATGTGACTCGAGACTGTACCCAAAATCCACATGTTTACACGACTCCTTTGAGCCGAGGTAGGAAGGAAATCAAAGCACAGTGGGAGACACATAACACTCTATGACGATCTCGGGTCTACAGAATAACCTGTACCAGTGTCACCAGAGAACTGCTATATGTTGATAGGTTTAGTACCATCTAGGAGTTCTCGGCGAGTCATCTTCGGTGTACCCATTCTGTAATGAGCACCTGTGTACAATCTTTGATGTCAAACACCAATGGATATGGGATCAACCATCGCCCCCTACAGGGTCAAGAAACGTACACACTGGCCTACTCTGGAATATCGATGTCCTGTCTCGATATTCCCTCGACTAGAAACAAATGAAGGATGTGCTTGTGGACTACCCAGGTCCCAGTAGTATGATCCACATCATAGTCCTGGTAGTCAAGACAACATCCTAAGGGCTTTATCAACATGTATCAGAGAGACAGTATAATAATACAAGTGTACATGTTAAGATAAAGAGCAACCGGATAGTATACTATCATGTCGAGCAAGAAAGTCTTTTATGCAGGGTTACCTAAGACAGCAACAAGGTTTCGGGAGGCATCGTCCATGCCAAATTCAAAAATTTGCCATTTTAGCTAACCCTAACTAAGAATCGTTAACTAGAAATCGACGGAATATAAAATGCAAACACTTTGCAAGTCTAGTGAGCAAGGAATACAAGCTTTGTAGACCGGTCCTTCACTTCAATAGCTCCGTGTAGTAGTCCCTTCGCTACGATCGTGATCTCCGGACTCTAGAAAGGCTCCCATGAAGAAACGAACATGCTTACTTCGATGTCTTCGAGGCCGAAGATGATCTACGTCGAGGAGACACTAACCCAGCCATCTCTTCACTAATTGTGAAATTAGTGAATCAAACACCCTATACTAAATGGCAAGTAGTAGAGGATGATGAAGTAGGAAGTGGGCTCATTTTAGATTTGATTTTCTCACATTTTTTCTCATACCACCATTGAAGCTAGAAAGCTTTTTGAGGAAAAAGAAGAAGAATGAACTCATATGAAAAATAATGATCCTCATACAAATGAATTATTGCAACCATGGATGAGTTAAGCCCTCATGCCTAAGTCATGTAGAGAATAAACCAAGGTCTAAGGTTAAGGGTTGGGTTAACAAATATCCTAACCAAAACAAAAAAGTGGACTTGGTCAAAGATTACTACATGCTTCTACAAGCTTTCATCCATGAAAAAATACCACCTTTTGTAATTACCAAAATAAATAAAAACTCTAACTTAACCCTAGCATGGTTTAAGTCTCATACACCCATCTCGCATGTATCATCAAGCATGACACATAATTATGTACACAAATATATATCATATATACACTTATGCACAATCTAGTGAGAAAAGAATCATAAGTGAGCTAATACTAATTAATGTAATGTAATATATCAAATATATAATTATACATTAGATTATCAAATCAACTCTTGATTTGATAATCCGGCTATATCACATATAACCGACTAATATCATGTGTAACAACTTATCGTATCAACACTTGATCCGATAAACCGGCTATATCGGAAATAACCGACCAATGTCACAAATCGCTAGAATAGAATACGGTATCTCATATCGTATCAATCTCGGTCCCGCACATATCATATATGTGCTCCTACTCCGTTTCTCTTTAACCAGGGAGCCCTTGTGTAGGACACTAAAGACTCGTCAATACGCCGGCAGTACGTGATGATCATGTCAAACACCCACAAGCCACAAGCGGTCTGCTAAACATAACGACCACCCGGGTATTAAGCGATCAGAAGATCAACAACCAAGCCTGCTCACACTCCTACGAATCCAAATAGTAACACTACCGTACAGTCTTGTCTCTTCGTCGGATTTGTCGCATAACTTGTCTAGGGGTGGTAAACGTCAGACCCAGTAACTCGATAAGTCATGTCGATATGAGGCTCATAACGGGTCGAGAAACTACTAATAACACTTACCAGTATATCTCTAAAGCAGCCCTGGCCAGGGACTTCCTGTTATAGCCAATCGAGCACAACGCAACATCAACCCCCAATACCGGGAGAGACGAAACCCCTCCTATCGCTCATTGCCTCCATTTGATTCGGAACTGTACCCAAAAGCCACCGTTTTTCATGTTCTCTTGAACGTCGTATGGTGGAAATCAAAGCACAGTGGGAATCACACAAAACTCTATGATGATCTCGGGTCTACAGACTAACCTGTACCAGTGTCACCAGAGAACTGCCATCTGACGATAGGTATAATACCATCTGGGAGTTCTCGGCGAGTCCGTCCAGTGTACCCAGTCTCCACTGGGCACCCGTATACCATCTCTAATTTCAAACACCAATGAATATGGGATCATCCATCGCCCATCAAGATGGGTCAAGAAGCTATACGCTAAGCTACTTTTGTATATCGAAACCATGTCTCGATACACCTACGACTAGGAACATTTGAAGGATGTACTTAGCGACTACACTGTCCACACTAGTATGATCTGCATCATAGTCCTGGTAGACAAGTACTCATCCTAAGGGCTTTATCAACATGTAACATAGAGACAATCAGAGTACATGTTAAGATAAAAAGCAACAAAATAGCATACTATCATGTCGAGCAAGAAAGTCCTCTCTATTTATGTCCAACCATCCACTACAATATACATCGTATGTACAGTAATGGCATCTAACGCATACATATAACTAACAATTTTCCACTTGCACTAGGGCCATCTGTTGTAGTATCTCATACCCAACAATCAACAGTGGTTGAAGTATCTCATACTCAACCATCCCATAAAAGTCTCTACTGGGAAATAGGCCTTTGTGAGTGGATTCGCGCTGTTGTCCTCTGTGTCTACTCTCCTATCCTCGATCTCCCTGGAGATCATCCATCTCCATGATCAGGTGATACTGCCAAAGAATATGTCTGGATCACTGATGGGACGGGGGTTCCTAGGCCAAACCCATAACTCCATTGTCACACAATGGTAGGAACGAAGTAAAACCATGAACTTATATACACCTAGACTTCTTCTTTGGTAAAGTCGTAGGTAGGGATGTATCTAGCCTTTATCGTCTAGTTTGCCATGGTATTTAGCTTGGAACTCTTCCAACATACCGTCCGTCCACTGAGGGTAAGGACAATGCATGTGACTGACATTCAGTCGAGCTTAGCACCGTGGAAGTTATCCAGTGATTCTCCCCAGGATCGATTGATACCATCTCACTACACCGAGTTAGAATCCTAACATCCACTTAGATCTATCTCATAGATCCAAAACCCAGGATTTTGGAGGTTTCACCTTGATCCTATATGGAGAATCCTTGTGATAAGAGGAGATTGACCGAGTGTAGCATAGGAAACTCCTTTCCTATCAAGAGTATGTCATCCACGTACTATACGAGGATCATGACCATACTCCCTACTACATTTTTGTATATACAAGGTTCATCTACCATTTTGATGATGTCAAACTCTTTGACTACCGCATCAAAACAGATGTTCCAACTCAGCGATACCTTCTTTACCTCATAAAGTAACTTGCACACGTTTCCGCTGCTCCCATTATCTATGAAGCCCTATGGCTGTGTACTTATAGACGCTCTCATGTAAATCACTATTTAGAAAAGCAGTCATGACACCCAACCGTCAGATATCGTAGTCATGGTATGTAGCATTGGCAAGTAGGATCCAGATGGACTTAAGCATAGCTACTGGAGAAAAAGGTTTCATCATAATCCACACCTGGTCAGTGACGAGAACCTTTTACAACAATTCTTAGCTTTGAAAGTCTCAACTTTTCCATGTACACCAAGTATTCTTTTCAAGATATACTTGCTCCAGAAGGTGATTTAATTTAAGTCGACGTTAGATACCCCACAAGATACGGGGATGCGGAATAAGTAAAATAATCATTTTGTTTAAACTAATATCGACTAACTTTACGGATCTTTGCCAAACCCTAACTAACAACAACATAGATGTGATTAGCTACTATGAAAGAAGATTATACCTAATGAACCAAGTCCTTCTTGTTCTCGTAGACCACCTCCTCATCGGCCTCCTCGATGTGATAGAAGATCCACCCGAGAGCTACTTCTCCAAGCTTAACCTCTCACTTGAGGTAACTAGGTTGCTATGAGTGCTAATCAAAGTAACCTAGAGGATACAAAATAGGATTAGGGATCTATTGTAGGGTTCCTAGGCACTCTAGTGAGGTCTCGCAAGGCATCAACCATGCCAATTTCAAAAATACGGGGTGCCGAGAAACCCTAAGACGGATCGTTGGCTAGAAATCTAGGCGAAAAGCTAACTAGTTAACACTTAACTATGAGAATACGGAAATACAACCTTTGTAGATCCGTTTGTCCACCTCCATAGCTCCATGAAGAAGTCATCTCCGCTGTACAAATCCGATCTTGGACTCTCGCGTTCGCTTCATCGGAGAATAGGCGGGCTAGGTCATCGACGACGTGCCGAAGATCATCTACGTCGAAGCATCACTAGATCAAGCTCCAACTTCACCAAGTCAAGAAAACTTGTGAAGGAAACACACTCTACTACTTGGCAAGAGATAGAGGATGAAGAAATAGGAAGTGGGTAGACTTTAGAATTGGATTTCTCACTTGTTTCCATCAATCACCATTGATGGAGCTTGCTTTCTTCTTGAAGAAGAAGAAGAAGAAGATGATAATTGTTATGAAAAGAATATTCAAAATAGAAAAGAAAATCAATTCTTATCATAACTTCTACCATGGTAAAGTGTAGAGAACTAACTAAGGTTCAAATGAATGGTTAGGGTTAAGCATGAGACAAAATGGTGACTTAGTCAAACCTTCATGAATCTTCATGAAAGAAACAAATGATAGCTACCATTTTCTCTTTATGCAAATTTATTTTCCAAAAAGAAATAGATAAATAAATAAGGGAATAAAACAAAACCCTAACCATTATCATGTAACCATGGTTTGATCTTTACACTAAAACCCTAGCATAACATGTATCATCAAACATGATACAATCAAGTGCACAAAACTATATCGAATATACAATGTGCACATCCGAGCGAGAAAATCCATCTTAAGTAAACCGATACTAGTTGATGCAAACTAATATATCAAATATATAATTATGCATTAAATCATTAAATCAACACTTGATTTTACTGATCCGGTCATATCGCATATAACCGACTAGTATCATTAGTAACAACTTATCGAATCAACAGTTGATCCGATAACCCGGCTATATCGCATATAACCGATCAATGTCACATCGCGAGAATCGAATACAGTATCACATACTGGTATTATTCTCGGTCCCGCAAATATCTCATATGCGCTCCTATTTCGTTTTGCTTGAGCCAGGAAACCTCTGTGTAGGACTCTAAAGACTCGTCAATACGCCGGAAGCAGATGATGATCATATCAAACACCCACAAGCCGCAAGCGGTCTGCTAAACGTAACGGCCACCCGGGTATTGAGCGATCAGAAGATCGACGAGCAAGCCCGCTCACAGTCCAGTGAATCCAACGAGTAACACTACCGTACAGTCCGGTCTCGTCGTCTGATATGTCGCATATCTTGCCTAGGGGTCGTAAACGTCAGACCCTAATAGCTCGATAAGTCGTGTCGATATGAGGTTTATAACAATTCGAGAAACTATTGGTAACACTTACCAGTATATCTCAGCAACCATGGCCAGGGATTTCCTGTTATAGCCAATCGAACACAGCGCAACATCAACTCCCTATACCGGGAGAGACGAATCCCCTCCTATCGCTCATTGCCTCCATGTGACTCGGGACTGTACCCAAAAACCACCGTTTTGCACGCCCTCTTGGACGTGGTAAGATGGAAATCAAAGCACAGTGGGAACCACACAAGACTCTATGACGATCTCGGGTCAACAGACTACTCTGTACCAGTGTCACCAGAGAACTGCCATCTGACGTGAGGTATAATACCATCTGGGAGTTCTCGGCGAGTCCGTCCAGTGTACCCAGTCTCTACTGAGCACCCGTATATCATCTCCGATGTCAAACACCAATGGATATGGGATCATCCATCACCCATCTGTATGGGTCGAGAAGGTACACGCTAGTCTACTCTGGTATATCGATGCCCCGTCTCGATACACCCACGACTAGAGACTTTGAAGGATGTACTTATGGACTACCATGTCCCCACTAGTATGATCCGCATCATAGTCCAGGTAGCCAAGCACACATCCTAAGGGCTTTACCAACATGTAACAGAGAGACAATCAGTGTACGCGTTAAGGTAAAGGGTAACCAGATAGCATACTATCATGTCGAGCAAGAAAGTCCTCCCTATATATGTCCCAGCATCCACTACAATATACATCCTATGTACAGTAATGGCCTCTAGGGCATACATATAACTAACAATCTCCCACTTGCACTAGGGCCATCTGTAGCAGTGGTTGTAGTATCTCATACTCAACCATCCCATAAAAGTCTCTCTTTGGGAACAGGCCTTCGTGAGTGGATCCGCCGTGTTGTCCTCTGAGTCTACTCTCCTAACCTCGATCACCCTAGAGATCAACCATCTCCATGATCAGGTGATACTTCCATAGATTATGTCTGGATCACTGATGGGACGGACGTTCCATGGCATAAGCCACAACTCCATTGTCACACAATGGGAGCAACATAGTTCATCTCATGAACCAATATACACCCAAACAGCCTCTTTGGTAGCATCTTAAGTAGAGATGTATCTATCCTTTATCGTCTAGTATGTCACGGTATCTAGCTTGGAACTCTTCCAACATACCGTCCCTTTACTGAGGGTAAAAACAATGCCTGCGACTGACATTCAGTCGTCTTTATCACCCTGGAACCCTTCCAGCGATTCTCCCCAGGATCTATTGATATCATCTCACTACAACTAGTAAGAATCCTAACATCTAATTAAATCTATCTCATAGATCTAAAACTCAGGATTTAGGAGGTATCATTTTGATCCTACACGGAGAATCTTTGTGATAAACGGAGATTGATCGAGCGTAGCATAAGAAACTCCTTTCTTATCAAGAGTATGTCATCCACGTACTCTACGAGGATCACCACCATACTCCCTACTACCTTTTTGTTTATACAAGGTTCATCTACCATTTTGATGATGTCAAACTCTTTGACTACTACATCAAAACAGACGTTCCAACTCCGCGATGCCTGTTTTATCACATAAAACATCTAGCAAACGTTTCCGCTGCTCCCACTGTCTACGAAGCCCTCTGGCTCTGTACTTACAGACGCACTCTTCTAAAACACCATCTAGAAAAGCAGTCATGACACCCAACCACCAGATATCGTAGTCATGGTATGTAGCCGTGACAAGTAGGATCTGGATGGACTTAAGCATAGCTGCTTGAAAAGGTTTCATCACTATCCAAGCCTGGTTGATGACGAAAACCTTTAACAAGTCTAGCTTTGAAAGTCTCAACTTTTCCATGTACACCAAGTAATCTTCTCAAGATATACTTGCTTCTGATGGGGATTTAACCCTTCAGATATAGCAGCTAAAGTCCATACTTTGTTGGTGTATAAGGATTCCATCTCAGATTGCTAAGCATCCAGCCATTCTTACAGAGTCTTACTCCTGATGGCCAGCTCGAAACTAGTTGGGTCATCATCTCATGATGCAATCCTCGCTCCCACTGTCATAGAGCAACCGAAGTATCTCTCAGGTGGGTGAGGTGTAAGTGCACGGCGGCGCCCCAGCCGTCAAACCGACGCCGGAATGCGGAAGCGGTGAATAACTTAAATTTTTGCGGACTTAGCAAACCGGCACCACCTCGCACTTTAACCGGATCGAACCATTAACTAGTCTAAGCTAACCAGAAGATGGGTTAGAGATGTACCGACTGATCCGAGTCCTCCGGTCTTCTCGTCGTCGTCCCGATCTCCCGCGGATCCTCCGGTCGTCGCCTCCTTGCCGGAAGGGCACCACATCGCCTGTATCTTTTACGGGCTCCCGCCTCTATACCGAGGCAACTCGAGCGCGAAGTAGGCTAGTCGACGCGTCCAAGATTTGCTGTAGAATAATGTAGAATCGTTGTCCCTTTGGGGTTAAGGAGGTTGCCAAGAAGGAGGAATTTTGAGCACAAGAATTTTCATGGATGCTAGAGGGAATAATGGAGAAATTGGAGCTTGCAATGAAAATGATGAGCTCGGCCAAAAAAAAAAAAAAAGCCCTCTGTGCTCACTGGAAATGTTGTGGCTCTCTCATGAAATATGTGTGTGGAGTTGCATTAATTAAAAACCATGCATAAGAAAAACTCCACTGCACACACACACACATAGAAGAGGGGCCCACGAAAAATCAACAAGGGAAATTATTCAACACAATTCCAGCATACACATTTATCATCCATTCCCATTAATTAATCAAGGAAAAATCCCACCCAAAAAATTAATCCTCACCCCATGCCTAAACAGTGGCCGGCCAACCATCATCCATCACAATCCCATACTCCATCAAGTCTCAATTAATGCAAGAATGGTCCAAAAGAAAAGATGTAATCATATCAATCCTTTTGCAATAAACCCCCTCAACAAAATGTTAATTGCAAATTTGCAATTAACACCCCCAACGAAAAGTCCGACCGGGAAGGAAAAAGAGAAAACCGGCCGGAACGGAATGCAAACTGGCAACCCCAGAAAACTGGTCCCGTAATAAATTACAGGAAAACCCCGATACTGTGCATACACACCCGCATCTGTATTCCGTCCGGATACAAATGCAAAAAGACAAAATTACATTATCTAATACTAAGATCCGGCTTAAGCCAAAGCCGGCTAGTAAAAACCGTCCGATCACGATCCGTGCAATACCGCACGTATCTGATCGAACTCTGCCATATCTCCATACGGCCTCTACAGCATTTCGCCCGAAAGCTGAGTAACTGAAAGTGTGGGGGACTCTAAAGACTCGTCAAATACAATGGCTGTGGATTTAACCACTAGCACGTCAGAGGTATAAGCCAATACGTAACGGGCCACCAGCTATTGACTAAAAGGGACGTCGATGAGCGAACCCATCCTGACACCCTACTGAGCCTGTCAGTGACAATATCCGTACAGTCCGGTCCGTTCGTCTATGAGTATCGCATGGCGGGCCTAGGGGGTTGGTAAAAGTCAGACCCCCAAAAGCGGTACAAGTCGTGTCGGAGTGTAGCCCAGAACACCCTGAGATACTACTGGAATACCTACCAGTAAATCTCCTGCCTTGGCCAAGGTCTTTGTGTAATGGCTCTCCTAGACACAGCGCGACCTCACCCCCAATACCGGGAGAGACGAACCCCTGAAGATCCGCTCACTGCCTCCATGTGGCTCGGGACTGTACCCAACTAAAACCTGTTTGCACGACTCCTTTGAGCCGTGGTAGGGTAGTAATCAAAGTACAGTGGGAACTCACACGAGACAAATGACGATCCCCAGGTCGATGAACTAACCTGTACACATGTCACCAGGGAACTGCTATCTGACGTCAAGTATAAGACCAACTAGCATGTTCCCGGCGAGTCCTGTCCGGTGTACTCATAACCCAATGAGCACCTGTATACATCTTAGGTGATCCAACTGACACCAGTGGCTTGTGAGACCGGCCACCGCCCCTCGTCGGGGTCTCGACTGTATACACTAGTCTACTCTGGAGTATCGATGCCTTGTCTCGAAACTCCTACGACTAGGGACCTTTTAAGGATGTGCTTATAGACTCCAGCTCTCACTTATATGATCGCCCTCATACTGCTGGCAGTCAAGCATGAATCCTAGGGGCTCTATCAACGTGCAATAGCGACATGTCAGGTCACCTAAAGCAGTACACGATGATAAAGGTAAACCAGATAGCATACTATCATCTCGAGCAAGACTGTCCTACCGGGATAGGTCCTCCCTCAATCATTGCAATCACGTGCCTGTGATCCAATAATTGACTCTGAGGGCACTATCTCCAACAATCTCCCACTTGCACTCAAGGCTAATTATTGCGATGTCGCATACTCACAGCCCGTGTGATACCGAATACCCAACTCCCCTACTAGTCAGTTTCACAAAATCCGTTTGCGAAACTATTGCGTTCGAGGAATAGCCTCAGTGAGTGGATCCGCCTTGATGTTTCTTTCTATGTCTCTCTATATCTCAAATTCGCGGAGAAAGCCATCTCCCGAAATGAGCAATACCTGTCTTAGAATGTCTGGATGTCTGATGGGACTTAGCTCATAAATGAACTCCAAATCCAAACCTTTTAGACTGTATCGTCAACTGAACTTAATCAGTATCCTGCGCCATGCCACCCTCAGTATTGCCTTGGACCACCTGTCCAAAATACTGCCCCTCGTCAGAGGGAAAAACTATAACTCTGACAACCTCCTTGTCGTCCAGGTCACCTTGGAAGCCTGGAATGATAACCGTCTCCTAAAAGAGGCAGCCGTTATCATATCCCTAGAACAGCCACTTATGTTCCAAAACTGCTTCCGACTGTTTCTCCAGGATTGGATCAATATCAACTTATTGCATGTAATGCAAGAACAACATCTGGTGTGGTACTTGACATCTCATGATTGACTCAATTGCCTAAGCAAGTGATCTGCCAATCATGCACATCCCTCTCTACTTTAGTCTAAAAGACACCTTTAGAGAGGGCGACTCCATTACTTGCAGGTACACTACCGTGCCAGGAGTCGTCCATTCTAAATACTCATAGAATGCTGTCTAAGTACCCTGATTGGGAAACCACCCAAATCTAGATCTAAAACCATAGATCTAGTAACCAGTATGTCTGATATAATGTCCAAGTCCTTTGTGGAGAAACCACTGTGTGACGACCAAAGTATAACCGATCGTAGTATAGGAATATCATTTCCTACTACCTTCTCAACAGATCCATCCCCTATTCTGATGACGTCAAACCTATGACTGTCACATCAGAAATAGATGATCTATCTCCGCTACATCTGCTTTAGTCCATAAGCCTGATGTCCACCAATGCTTCCGCTGCTCCCACTGACTACGACAACCCTCTGCCAGAGTCATATAGACGTGCACTTCTAAAACTAGTTTAGAACGACGCTATATACATCCTCCTGCCGGGTCTCGCAGCCTGGAACAACAGCAATGGCAAGTGTGGGTAAACAAGAACTTCCCTGTCACCGTCCTTGAGGCTACCGAAGTACCTCTCGGGTGCCTGAAGTTACCCACCTTATCTGCGGAGTGGCCAATGGAATGTCAAATTAGATTGAATCTTTAGGTTCTTTATCAAATCTTCAGTAATCGTTTGCGGTTCTGGAATCGCTTCCAGTTCTACCATACTCCCACTACTGTTTTTGAAAAAATCCATTTTTATTAAAACTGTGGCGAGTCTAGAACAATATTACTATTGATCTGCCAGATGGTAGAAAATCAACCCTCGTCATAGCCTGGGTCAACCCACAAACAGTCATTACAGAAACGTGCCTATGAGTTATCCAGAGTCTGGTTTTAAGCATAAGCCGGACAACTCCCCTTACCTTAACATCGTTAAGATATGAACTGTTCTATATCCAATATAGAACCAGAGGCACTGATTTAATTGAACCAGATTCAAATCATGCAGCTGTCTCCAGTGCATGTCAACTAAATGGAAAAAGGCCGATCAGCGTTACTCAACTTAGGAATGCTTCTAATTATGAGTAACCTGAAAGAGAAGTAATTTCTCTTTATCATTACTATCAACTGAATACCATACACAAGTATCTACATCTTCGATCACTATGAAGAATCACGATACTTGCAATACCTGGTTCTCTACTTTATTCAAATACCTATAACTCCTCAAAACTTAGACCCTGTGTTTCAACGAAACACATGTCTAAGAACTAGAGAAGTTAAAAGTAAACAGAATATAGCGTGAGGACCAACCCCTCTGTCCTAATGGACACTGGACAACATACAATACTCTGTATAAGTCCGCTGAGTCTAACAACTCTTTTACTGTGCGTCGTAGGTTGAAAACTGTACTTATGGTTAAGAAGAATTACACCGCTGTTCAATGCTCCTTACCTAACCATCCACTGATATAGGTAAATGTCATCGACATAATATCAAAAAGTATATCTCACTCTATGAAAATAGACGTACAGATATATCAATTTGAAATTGGTGCACAACAGCGGATATTCAAAACCAAATATTTGCCGACCGGCAAACAACCCAGGTGATCTCCTCAAATATCACCAATTTCAACGAATTCCGATATAATGAGGATGATCACCCAATTCCTAATAACTTACTCCCACTCATCATCTGTAAAACCATACAGATGTGAGAATCATACCTGGTTAATACATACCCTGGAGCAAGTGTCTAATTGGGAAATCAGTTTTCTATTAACATTACACAGTGAAACTGAAACATTGAAATGTTTCGTTGGGGTATCCTGGTATTCCTAGTAATGCCTCATCCATTATCCATATTCACAACTATAACCGTATAATTCTTTGCCACCTCTCCAAATCCCTTTATATGTCTTTAGTCATTACCTTCTGCACACCCCTTTAGGCCAATTGGTTTTCTTCCTTCCCTACCGTTCGGCACCAGCCTATGGTTTGGAAGAAGACTATCCAAAAAGCATAAAGGGTGTACTGTCCTAATCCTAGGAACACTCGCATCGCGAGAGAAGGTGAAGATAAAAGACACCTGAATGTACTTTATTCCTATTTCTCCTGAACCAGGATCCATCCCCGAACTGGAACAAGTTCCTTTCGAGTTCGTATATAACCATACGATGGATTATCCAATAAAATGGGATCTTCGTAATGATACGGAGTGTCCTGGAGAAATACAAAGGTGATTTAGGATTGGCGAAGGAATACATGGTTTGGTCGTGAATATCTGTTGCAATTTACTTTGCCCTCTTACTAATCCCTTACTTTGTCTTAACTTAATACCTTCTGTACACCGTTTAGGCTAATTGGCTTTCTTCCTTCCCTACCGGTCGGCACCAGCCTATGGTTTGGAAGAAGACTATCCAATTTGCGTAATAGGTGTACTACTCCTAAACTAAGGAGTACTCGCAACGTGAGAGAGGGTGAAAAGAAAAGACAACTGAATAATCCTATCCGTTTTCTCCAGAACCGGAAACCATCCTCGAATAAATCCCTTCGAGTTCGTATCTAACCATACGATGGTTTTGTCCAATGGAAGTGGACGTTCGTAATAAAACGGGGTGTCCTGGAGAAAAGGGTAAAAGCAGGAGTGGCAATGAGGTTTGCAACTCTGACAATCCAAAAGCCAGTGTTAAGAAGGTTCGGTCAACTTGGTCTCTGAGTCGTAGTCTTGGGTCGGGTCAAAGGTCGCTGCCAGAGAGAGAGAGAAAAGAAACACTCAGCGTGCACTCTATCCTAGATCAGAATGGTTATCACTTTTTCTAATCTGGAAACCTCCCACTGTACCTCAAATTCTGCTCCAAACCTGAAAGTAGAATTAGTCGGGGTCACCCGAGGAGTAAACTAACTCATCAGTGGGAATCAGGATCCAACTCTCATCGCATGACAACGTGACGGAATCCGCTCACGGTATCACACTCCAGAAGGTATGCGCATATCTGGCAAGTTTCAGTACTTTTGAAACTCCCGATGTGATTTCTGCCCCATGCTCTTATGACCTTGACTTTGGCCAACATATCATAAGTCACATGTCAAGTTCTACCCGTCATTCTCCAGGTTAATTTGAATCCACCCGTACATACCCTTGACTTTGGCCAAAATGGCAGTACGACTGTTCCAAACCAACGCATCTATCTATGCTGCATATGAATACCCCAATAGCTACCAATCACTGTGCCTTGACTTTGGCCAACATATACAGCTTGAATACTATTGACTACCCATATGAAACGACGGAGGGCTACGAATGGTTTCTGGCGAAAACCTTTAACGTAATGAACTTGATCTCGTTGAAGGAACGGATAGCTTTTTAGAAAATATAGTGACGAAAACCTTTACTAAAGAGGTCACTCCCGGTGAAGGGATCTCGGCTCTTTCCCCGTAGAATGGGGTGCAGGATATTCCAAATGAATACCACGGTGCAAAGCAAAAGCAATCGGCTATAGTGAAGTTAATGCCCTGACGCAAACTTCTGTCCAAGGGGTCACTCCCGGTGAAGGGATCTCGGCCCTTGCCTCGTCGACTGAGGAGCAGGATATTCCAAATGAATACCACGATGCAAAACAAAAGTGAACGTCCTTGCAATAACAGCTTTTTGAAAAGTGTTCCAACAACATCAGAATAGGTTTGTTTAACTTGCATTGATCCGAATCAACGCAGTCCCATCAATTGATCACACCATAAAGAACGAAAATATACTGACGTACGTATATGCCATCCGCATTCGCCACTGGGTCCCGTCATCACCCGTTAGGTTAGCTAACTAACGGCAGAGCGGAGACTGGACTAGCGCGGATGTAAAACATATACAACATCTACTAATATATATACCAATATATTATATTTCGCTCAAGGCGTGAAAAGAAATGCAGCATCACAGAAATGTACAGCATCACAGAACAATACAGATATCTGGGATCCCCGGGTTTCACAGAGCCACTACTGAAACCCGACGTTCCCCTGGTCGTGTGGATAGCCTGTGCAATGAAATCCTAGACCCCTACGGGCGCGGCAAGTTACCCGCCAAAACCTGAAGCGAGGCAGCCCCCTTCAGCGCCGTGAATGGACCACCCAGCACTTCACGGAATCCGGCCACTTGGGCACCCCTCCTGGGTCAACCTGTACCCCCTACGAGTGCGGCGAATAGCCCGCCAATTCCAGAGTGAAGCCCCCTCCGTCCCAATGCCATGAGATGCGGGCTTGTTGCCCTCCAGAACCCGGCTATCCGTGCACCCCACCGCGGGGTAATCCTAGTACAGAAAGTAAAATATACATACACCGGGTACATCGACCGCAACCAGGTCATGCCCCAAAAGAATAATACAAACAGGCAGTGACGGCAGTCCACATGTCGGACGCTCGCCCCGCAATATCAAATGTACATATAAAACGAAACTGCACTAGCATTGCATTCAGGCTATCCCCACGACCGATCCGCAACATCACAGCATAAACATAGAACATCAACGTGAAAGTCACGTTCGCAAATCCGTCTAACCGGGCTATAGCAGTTAGACCGGATTTACCGATCGAGTGACATTCACGGTCGCAGATATAATGTAAATACTGTGAAAAATGTGTTTAAAATTTTCCGATTGATCAAACAATTAACAAGTGGGCCCCAAAGAAAACTGTAGCACTCACAGAAATAATTGGCCCAATTTTAATATTCCAGAAACCACATTTTCAACTCAGGAACATACTGAAAAAATTTGGGGGGGTGAACAGTTACAACCGCCGCGGAAGCGCGGCCCAAGCAGGGGTTTGGCCGTGCTTCCGCGGCGGAATAGTGAGATCATGGTACCAATTTTTTTCAGCATGCTTAAAATTCCCTGCACATCACTCTGAGACAACCAGAAAAATTTTTGGACTCAAAAAAAATTCGACAGAAACTGATGTGGTTGAAAATACGTGTTTTCGGGATTTTGTTCGATCGGAAGCGATAAACACATTACACAAAGCTAGACTATGTTAATGGCGAGGCTCTGATACCACTGTAAGTGCACGGCGGCGCCCCAGCCGTCAAACCGACGCCGGAATGCGGAAGCGGTGAATAACTTAAATTTTTGCGGACTTAGCAAACCGGCACCACCTCGCACTTTAACCGGATCGAACCATTAACTAGTCTAAGCTAACCAGAAGATGGGTTAGAGATGTACCGACTGATCCGAGTCCTCCGGTCTTCTCGTCGTCGTCCCGATCTCCCGCGGATCCTCCGGTCGTCGCCTCCTTGCCGGAAGGGCACCACATCGCCTGTATCTTTTACGGGCTCCCGCCTCTATACCGAGGCAACTCGAGCGCGAAGTAGGCTAGTCGACGCGTCCAAGATTTGCTGTAGAATAATGTAGAATCGTTTTCCCTTTGGGGTTAAGGAGGTTGCCAAGAAGGAGGAATTTTGAGCACAAGAATTTTCATGGATGCTAGAGGGAATAATGGAGAAATTGGAGCTTGCAATGAAAATGATGAGCTCGGCCAAAAAAAAAAAAAAAAAGCCCTCTGTGCTCACTGGAAATGTTGTGGCTCTCTCATGAAATATGTGTGTGGAGTTGCATTAATTAAAAACCATGCATAAGAAAAACTCCACTGCACACACACACACATAGAAGAGGGGCCCACGAAAAATCAACAAGGGAAATTATTCAACACAATTCCAGCATACACATTTATCATCCATTCCCATTAATTAATCAAGGAAAAATCCCACCCAAAAAATTAATCCTCACCCCATGCCTAAACAGTGGCCGGCCAACCATCATCCATCACAATCCCATACTCCATCAAGTCTCAATTAATGCAAGAATGGTCCAAAAGAAAAGATGTAATCATATCAATCCTTTTGCAATAAACCCCCTCAACAAAATGTTAATTGCAAATTTGCAATTAACACCCCCAACGAAAAGTCCGACCGGGAAGGAAAAAGAGAAAACCGGCCGGAACGGAATGCAAACTGGCAACCCTAGAAAACTGGTCCCGTAATAAATTACAGGAAAACCCCGATACTGTGCATACACACCCGCATCTGTATTCCGTCCGGATACAAATGCAAAAAGACAAAATTACATTATCTAATACTAAGATCCGGCTTAAGCCAAAGCCGGCTAGTAAAAACCGTCCGATCACGATCCGTGCAATACCGCACGTATCTGATCGAACTCTGCCATATCTCCATACGGCCTCTACAGCATTTCGCCCGAAAGCTGAGTAACTGAAAGTGTGGGGGACTCTAAAGACTCGTCAAATACAATGGCTGTGGATTTAACCACTAGCACGTCAGAGGTATAAGCCAATACGTAACGGGCCACCAGCTATTGACTAAAAGGGACGTCGATGAGCGAACCCATCCTGACACCCTACTGAGCCTGTCAGTGACAATATCCGTACAGTCCGGTCCGTTCGTCTATGAGTATCGCATGGCGGGCCTAGGGGGTTGGTAAAAGTCAGACCCCCAAAAGCGGTACAAGTCGTGTCGGAGTGTAGCCCAGAACACCCTGAGATACTACTGGAATACCTACCAGTAAATCTCCTGCCTTGGCCAAGGTCTTTGTGTAATGGCTCTCCTAGACACAGCGCGACCTCACCCCCAATACCGGGAGAGACGAACCCCTGAAGATCCGCTCACTGCCTCCATGTGGCTCGGGACTGTACCCAACTAAAACCTGTTTGCACGACTCCTTTGAGCCGTGGTAGGGTAGTAATCAAAGTACAGTGGGAACTCACACGAGACAAATGACGATCCCCAGGTCGATGAACTAACCTGTACACATGTCACCAGGGAACTGCTATCTGACGTCAGGTATAAGACCAACTAGCATGTTCCCGGCGAGTCCTGTCCGGTGTACTCATAACCCAATGAGCACCTGTATACATCTTAGGTGATCCAACTGACACCAGTGGCTTGTGAGACCGGCCACCGCCCCTCGTCGGGGTCTCGACTGTATACACTAGTCTACTCTGGAGTATCGATGCCCTGTCTCGAAACTCCTACGACTAGGGACCTTTTAAGGATGTGCTTATAGACTCCAGCTCTCACTTATATGATCGCCCTCATACTGCTGGCAGTCAAGCATGAATCCTAGGGGCTCTATCAACGTGCAATAGCGACATGTCAGGTCACCTAAAGCAGTACACGATGATAAAGGTAAACCAGATAGCATACTATCATCTCGAGCAAGACTGTCCTACCGGGATAGGTCCTCCCTCAATCATTGCAATCACGTGCCTGTGATCCAATAATTGACTCTGAGGGCACTATCTCCAACATGAGGAACCTTACTAGATCGGCGGAGAGGCTGAGGTTCATTGGAATCTACTGAATCCTTGGGTTCTGTCAAATCATCAGCTGCAGTTTGTATAGCTGGAACATTTCCAGTTGTACATAACAGACGTTGCCTCGAGCTTGTCCGGATTTTGCTTTTAGACATTGGCCGGACAACCCCAAATCTTAACTGACTTAAGAGATGGGCTCTTCCCTTTCCATATCACATATGAAGTGGTAGGCTACTGATTTGATCGGGACCCTATTCAATAGGTATGCAGCTTCTCAAGCGCATAACTCCCAAAAGGAAATAGATAACTCAGTAGTACTCATCATAGAGCACACCTTATCATATAGGGTGTGATTGCTCCACCCCGATATACCATCGTGCTATGGTGTATACGGAGGAGTAATGCTGAGAGAGAATCTCATTCTCCTTTAGAATAGTCCAGGAATTCCATGCAAAAGTATTCTCCTCCCTGATCTCATCATAGGACATAATACTTATACCCGTATTTTGGTTCTCTACTTCTAACTTATATTCTGTGAATATCTCAAAAGATTCGGACTTGTGTTTCAACAGGAACATAGGTCTGAATCTCGAAAGATCATCAGAGAATGTAATGAAGTATAAAGAACCAGTCCTGGCATGTGTAGACAGGGGATCAACATGTATCAATCCCAAGAGTTCATTAACTCTTTCTCTGTTTCCAATAAACAGAGTTATGGTCATCTTATCTTTGTGACATGACTGGCGAGTTTCACAAGATGTAAATTTAAACTGATTTAAATATGCATCTATATGTAACTCTAGCTAGTCGGGTCACATTGATCTGACCTAGTCTACAATACCTCAAGAAGAATTCGTTCATTTCTGAACTCTTCCTCTTGTGTGTATTCCGTATACTAAGAACTGTAGTTTGATTTAGAACATCAACGCTTTTAGATAACGTGCCTGAACCGATCAACTTTTGATATAGGAAATGTTCAAAACATTATCCAACAATACAAAATTTTTATCGTTTCTTTACTAATAAAGAGACAGATATGATTTTGTATATCAGGTTCGGTATCTAATAACATTCGTTCAGAATCAATGTATCGGTGATACAGCGTGACAGTGACCAACAGACTTGGCTGCAATGAACACACCCAAATCAATGATTTCTTGCCCCGTTTTCTGCCTCATGAAACTTATCACCCGTTCTCAGTTTTTCTACCCTTTTGTAGCCCTATGTAACATCTTACATATTTGGGATCCTGATCCGGTATCATATACCCAGGATGCGGAGGATACTGAGAAACAGTTCTTTGTAATGAACACACCCGAAGATGATGCATCAGCATGCACTCTCTTCGTTTGGGCGGCACGGGAATCTTGGTATTCCCCAATTTCCTGCTCTGTCTTATAACAATTATAAGTAGGAGCGGGACCAACGTTCCCCAGCTCAGTATAACAAGCGGGTTCGGTCAATAATCCGTTTTATTATCTTGATTAAGGCGTGATATGGTCGCTACCTGGAGAGAGAGAGAAGAAAACACTCAGCGTGCGCTCTTGCAAGAATAGATTGGTTATTATTTTATCTAATCAGGATGGCTCCCACTGCTTTTTATCAAATCTTCCTTCAAACCCTAAAAGGAAAGACTAGCCGGGATTAATTACACACTACAAGTTCGCCAATCTTTCAGCCAGGCCAGTGTCGGTACTTTGAGGGAGGTCCCCCGTGCTTTCGCACGAACCTAATTAATGTAAACCTCGTTTTCCCAGAGGCGTAACCCCGTTGACACCTTTCTAGACACCTACTTGATCGGCTAATTGTAATGTATAAAACTCTCCCAGGAGTAACTCTTACTCGCAGCGGGTATCGGGATCCAAGGCAATGTTTAAATTCCTCAGCCAGTCTTTATAGTTGGTCCCATTCAGCTTGTTTTTATCTAATATAAACTTAAGTCCTTTCATAGGTATCTGCCATTAAGAGAGAGAAATGAATACACTTAGCGAAAGCTCTTACAAAGATCAGATTGGTTATTATCTTGTCTAATCGATGTCTCCCACTGTTTTTATCAAATTTTCTTTAAAACCTTTTAAAAAGAAATCTAGCCGGGATTAATTACATTCTACAACTTCGCTAACCGTTCAGCCAGGCCAGTGCCAGTACTTGAGGGAGGTTCCCCGTGCTTTCACACGGACCTAATTAAAATAAACCTCATCTTCCCAGAGGCGTAGCCCCGTTTGACACCTTTCTAGACACCTACTAAGCTAGCTAATTGTAAAGTGCAAAATTCTCCCGGGAGCAACATTTGCTCGCAGTGGGATCAAGATCCTACTATCATATAGAACGTATACAATCTCATTGTAATTTTCAACTCTTGAAATTCCCGATATTATTTTTACCCCCAGTACTCATGACCTTAACTAAAGTCAACATATCATAAGTACTAGTCAAGTTCTCCCGTTATTTCGTGATTAACTAGACCCACCCATACGACCCTTAACTAAAGTCAACATAATCAAATGAACGTCCTGACTAATCTGCATCATGCAGTGTAGGAAGACATCACTTAGCTACCGTTCACTACGCCTTAACTAAAGTCAAAATGCGCAGCACGAATACTAAGTACTCTACTTCCTAAAATGACGGAGGGTTGCGGATAGTTTTTAAGAAAACTTTTAACGCTTTGAACTTGATATCGTTGTAGAATCTAATGGGTTTAAAAGGAGTGGCTTATGCTCCGCATTTTGAAACTTGCATTTTCATAAAAGGCCGAGTGTGTTTCAAATCCGATTCTACAACATCTTTTCAGGTTCATTTATCTTTTACATTAATCTCATTAATGTGTTGCAAATGGATCTTTAAAAGAAAGATTGGTGTAGATGGGCAGGTGGAGACCTACAAGGCAAGACTTGTGGCGAAAGGTTTTCGTCAAAGTCCGGGTTTGGACTATGATGAGACTTTTTCTCCCATAGCCATGCTCAAATCCATTCGAATCCTACTTGCTATAGCTGCTCACTACGACTATGAAATCTGGCAGATGGACGTTAATACAGCATTTCTAAATGGAAATTTAGAAAAATGCGTTTATATGGATCAGCCAGAGGGCTTCATTGACAGTGGGAGCAGCGAGAAAGCATGTAAATTGCTTAAATCCATATATGGGTTAAAGCAGGCATCACGGAGTTGGAACATCTACTTCGATGATGCCATCAAAGAGTTTGATTTCATCAAAAATCCAGATGAACCTTGTGTTTATAAGAAGGCTGTAGGGAGAGCTGTCACATTCCTCGTATTGTACGTGGACGACATTCTTCTGATAGGAAATGATATTCCTATGCTACAGTCGGTCAAATCTTTCTTACCACTAAGGTTCTCCATGAAGGACCTGGGTGATGCCACATACATCCTGGGCATAAGGATCTATAGGGATAGATCCAAGAGGTTATTGGGATTGTCCCAAACCAAGTACATCAACACTATCCTAAAAAGGTTTAGTATGGAAGACTCCAAGCGGGGTGCCTTACCTGCTTTCCATGGGGTCACTCTCTCCAAGGATTCTTGTCCAAAGACCGATGAAGAGAGAGCTCGCATGAGCATTATACCCTATGCTTCGGTAGTAGGATCTATAATGTAAGCGATGTTATGTACATGCCCAGATGTAGATTATGCACTTAGTGTAGTGAGCAGGTATCAATCCAACCCAGGGGAGAATCACTGGATAGCTGTGAAGAACATTCTTAAGTACTAGCGAAGGACTAAAGAATTGTTCTTGGTGTATGGTAATGGAGATATCCAAATGGAGGCCTTTACCGATTCGAGCTTCCAGGGAGATAAGGACGACAACAAATCTATCTCAGGGTTTGTATTTACCCTCAATGTAGGGGCGGTAAGATGGAAGAGTTCCAAACAAGATACCGTTGTAGACTCTACGATGGAGGCTGAGTACATTGCTGTAAATGATGCCGCCAAGGAAGCCGTCTGGATGAGGAAGTTCGTCTCGGAGCTAGGAGTAGTTCCAACCATTTTTGATCCAATACCATTGTATTGTGATAATAATGGGGCTATGGCGTTAGCCAAAGATCCCAGGTCCCATCAGCGATTCAGACACATCCTGAGGCGCTTTCATTTGATACGGGAGATTGTAGATCGCCGCGAGATCGAGATTAAGAGAGTAGACACAAACAATAATGTCGCGGATCCACTCACCAAGGCCCTCCCTCAGCCGCAGCATGAGCGACTTTTTGAGATGTTGGGTATGAGATACGCCAATAACTGGCCTTAGTGCAAGTGGGAGATTGTTGGATATATGTATGCCCTAAAGGCTATTATGAGATAGTGGATGTTTTTATACATACATATATATATATATATATATATTCAGTGTACATTCTTGCTCGACAAGATAGTATGCTATCTGGATCTTCTTTATCTGACATGTTGATTTGATCATGCTTTTACTCATTCACACATGTTGATAAATCCCTGAGGATATTGGCTTGACTACAGTGATTATGATAGAGATCATACTAGTGGGACATCTGTAGTTTATAGGCATATCCTGAAATGTCCCTAGTCGTAGGTGTATCGAGACGGGGCATCGATATACCAGAGTAGACTAGCGTATATGATACTAGACCCATATGATGGGCGATGAATGTTCCCACATTCATCGATGTTTGACATCGAGATCATATACGGGTGCTCAGTGGTGACTGGGTACACTGGACGGACTCACCGAGAACTCCTATATGGAATTATATCTATCGTCGGATAGCAGTTCTCAGGTGACACTGGTGCAGGTTAGTCTGTAGACCCGAGATCGTCATAGAGTCTTGTGTGCTCTCCTACTGTACTTTGATTACCACCCTACCACGGCTCTACTGAGTCGTGCAAACAGGTGGCCGTTGGGTACAGTCCCGAGACACACGAAGGCGATGAGCGAAAGGAAGGGTTTCGCCTCTCCCGGTATTAGGAGTTGATGCTGTGCTGTGCTCGACTGGTTATATCAGTAAGTCCCTGGCCAGGGCTGCTGAGTTTACTGATAAGTGTTATCAGTAGTTTCTCGATCTGTTATAGACCATTCACCGGCATGACTTATTGAGTTATTGGGGTCGACGTGGCCATCCATAGGCTCAATATGCAGCATATCTGACGAAGAGACCGGACTGTACGGTAGTGTTGCCGGTTGGCTCGACGGGAGTTGTAGCAGGTTCGCTTGTTTTCATCTGATCGCTCAATACCCGGGTGGCCGTTTCGTTTAGCCGACCGCTTGCGGCTTGGGGGTGCTTGATATGATCATCACCCACTGCCGGCGTATTGACGAGTCTTAGAGTCTCACAAAGGAGTTACCTAGTCCAGGCGAAACATTGTGGTGCGCGTATGCGATATGCGCATGGACCCGGTTAAAATGCGCGTATGAGATACCGTATATTAATCGGGCGGCTTGCTTTTGGTTGGGTCGTATGTGATATGGCCGGATTGATAAATCAAATGTTGATTTATCATTTAACCATTAGTTTCTCACTAGAAATCCTTTCTTCTATATTTTTGGATGTATGCATGCATGTATGCATTTTTTCTTGTTCATGCACATATGGATGTGCATGCACACATACATACATACATACATCATCCTTCATGGTTGTATATACATTGAAAATGATGGTAATATAAGAATCACACACTATGTTTATATATATGGATATATATTTATTTGCATTTGTTTTAAAACAAAACAAAAGATAAAGATTAATACATGGTTTCTACACTCTTCTTCAACTAACCATGCTCACCTACCTTTTAACCATGGGTTTATCTTTTCTTTTATGTTTTAACTCATGTGAAATAATATCCATATGATATAACCATAGTTTGAGATGAGAAGTGGAAAATATATATACATATATTTTCTATTTTCTTTGATAAGTGATTATCTTTTCTCTTGTTCTAAAAAGGCCATCATCTTCTTTCTCCTTCTTCTTTTGCTCTCTAGATTTCTCTAGTGAGCAAATTACTAACCAAGTTAGGATTTTGAAGTAAGAAAAGCAACCACAACATCATTCTAAATAAGTCTTGCCCACTTGTTTAGAGTGTTAGCTTCATTTCTTTCTCTTGATCAAGTGAAGTTGCAAGCTTGGACAAAGGAGCTTCGGGTGGATCGTCGTGGACACTAGAAGACATCAAGCGAACCCTTCTCTAACCCTCAAGTGGCCAAGGAGTCTAGCATTTGGAGCTACAAAGGTTGTACTCTCAAAACCCTAGCCTTTGTTGCTTGTGATGTTGATTAAAGTTATGAAACCCAAATTTTCTAGGATTGATTCTTTGTATGCTTACTTATCACCCTAAAAATTTAATCTTTGGTACATGTGATGCTTCCAAACCCTTCATGAGGTGCTAGGTAAACCTAACATTGGTATCAGAGCTACTAGGCATTGGATATCGACCTATGGGGGGTTCTCACTGTGTGACAGTGTGGCGAAGCATAGGTTCTTACCCCTAGGGTGTCCCGAGACCGGAAGGTGTTCCGGCAGGTTGTAGTCCTCGCAAGGGGGCATGCGTAAAAAGTAGCGGATGAGGGACCCGTTGGTGCCACGGCGACCCCATTGGATGGGGTGGCTGCCTGACCAACATTGGTATCAGAGCCGACGTAGAACATTAGGCGACACTTTAACGAAGTAAAAACTCCGATCGAACCAAGATACGATTTTTTAGAACCCTCTCTGGACAATTTTTGAAACTGTGGTTTTTCCAGAATTAAAAATACTTAAAAAATACAGCAGGAAAATCTAAGAAAGTCTGTGAAATACGAAGCCATGAGCCGTTCAAGCCACCGCGGAACCGCGGCCAATCCTTACTTGGGCCGCTGCTCCGCGGCCGTTACAGAGGCTTCATAGCTTCTTATTTACACAGTAATTCCTATACCTGCTTGTATATTGTTTTAGGTATGTTTAATCTGATTCATGTGCTGAATGTTCTGGGGATGGTTTTGAGTTCAATGATTCGATCGGAATTTTCATTTCGTGTCTTTTCCGGGTAAATTAGAAAGTATTGAATTGTTCGAACGAGTATCATTTGTTCACTTTTCACGGGGTTTAAATCTTTCGGAGATACGTGCAAGTTTTGTGGTGGACCCTCTAGAAGACAACAAACCTTAACTCGATTATATGACCGTCTTGAACTGCTTTTTGAACCTTAGGGTTTGGGGCAGTACGGCGTGCCACATATGAGGCATTGGCTTGACCCTTCTATGGCTGGAACGCTACTACTGTGTCACACTCCGGGTTTTTGAACTCCGCTCAAGTGTTGAGCTTTATGGAATTTTGGGTATTTGATCATTCGTTCGAAAACTTTAATACTGTCTATTTATCTGGAATGTGATGCAATGTGTGGAATTCATATAGCTATACATGAAATACGAAGTATGTGATATTTCGCATTTACGATGTCTAAAGAGAATGTGGAATCCAGATATTGCAGTTTTACACTTTCTTTTCTGTGACCGTAAGTGCAGTATGTTCGATATCGCCGGTTTCGTTGCTATACATCAACGACAATCGGGGTACGCATACTTACTTACGTTAATGATATGAGATATTATGTGTTGCTGATATATGATGTGCAGGATTGTCGCGATTGAATAGCCGGGGGGGTTTTATGTGAGATGAGAGTTTTATATTTTCATTCATGTAAATTCAAATGTAATGTAATATTCTTTTATTTGGGGCACTTCCGGGTTGAGGTTGATGCCACCAGTGTTGTATATTATTTACTTTTCCGCATTAGGATGGACCCAAGGAGGGGAGCACAGGTGACCGGGTTCTGGGGTTCAGTGGGAGGCCATCTTGAAGGGTCGAGCCTTGGTCTCCTAAACTCCAGAATTGGTAGGGTCGCTTGCCGCTCTCGTAGGGGTCCAGGGTGTGGGCTTGGCTATTCATCGCGACTGTGGAATCCGTATTTTCTATTATGGGCTAAATACTAAATACAGACGTCCTAGTATATCCCACATTATATCTATATTTCTGCTGCCTGTGTTCTGTGATATCTGAGACGAATGGCATATTATATATATGATATATAGTAGACATTGCTTATGTTTTACACCCGCGCTAGTCCGTCCCGGTATGCCGTTAGTTAAGTAACCAAACGGTGCATAACGGAACATTGCGGCGAATGCGGATGGCATAAGCGTACGTGTTATTTTCGTTTCTTTTCTGTGATTGGCTTAAGGACTTAAATGATGGGATTACATTAATATGATTAATGTAAAGAAAATAAACCTAAAAAGATGTTGTCGAATCGGATTTGAAAACCACTCGGTTCTTTATGAAAAAGCTACATTTCAAAACTGCGGAGCTTAAGCCACTCCTTTTGAAAACCATTTGATTCTACAACGATATCAAGTTCAAAGCGTTCAAGATTTTCTTAAAAATCATCCGCAACCCTCCGTCATTTTAAGAAGTAGAGTACTTAGTATTCGTGCTACGTTTGTTGACTATAGTTAAGGCGTAGTGTACGGTAGCTAAGTGATGTCTTCCTACGTTGCATATGATGCAGATTAATTAGGACATTCATGCGACTTTGTTGACCATAGTTAAGGGTCATGTGAGTGGGTCTAATTAATTAAGAAATGACGGGTAGAACTTGACTGGTACTTATGATTTGTTGACCTTAGTTAAGGTCATAAGTACTAGGGGTAAAAACCACATCGGGAATTTCAATAGTTGAAATTTGCAATGAGATTGCATACCTTCCATGTGATGGTTGGATCCCGATCCCACTGTGGGCAATAGTTGCTCCTAGGAGAGTTTTACAGTTTACAATCAGCTAACTAATTAGGTGTCTAGAAAGGTGTTAACGGGGCTACGCCTATGGGAAAACGAGGTTTACTTTAATTAGGTCCGTGCGAAAGCACGGGGAACCTCCCTCAAGTACCGACACTGGCCTGGCTAAACGGTTAACGATGTTGTAGACTGTAATTAATCCTGGCTAGTTTTCTTTTTAAGGTTTGAAAGAAAAACTCGATTAAAGCAGTGGGAAACATCGATTAGACAAGATAATAACCAATCTGATCTATGCAAGAGCTTTCGCTGAGTGTATTCATTTCTCTCTCTTAATGGCAGATACTAATGACTGGACTCAAGCTTCTACTTGATAAAAACAAATTGAATGGGACCAATTATAAAGAATGGCTAAGGAATCTGAAAATAGCCTTGACTTATGATAAAGTATCATATGTCCTCACGGCTTCAGCCCCGCGCACCCCAGGTCCAAAATCCTCAGTTGCGGACATTGAAGTCCGCAAGACATGGGAAGCTGACTGTGCCACGGCCAAATGCCTCGCGCTTGCATCGATGGACAATACACATCAAAAGCAGCACGAGAATATGGACATTCATGACATATTCCTCCATACAAAAGAGTTGTATGGAGAGCAATCCCGCGTATTACGATACGAAGCATCAAAGAAATTGTTTCAGATACGAATGGCCCCTGGCACATCAGTAGGAGACCATGTTCTGAAGATGATAGCTCTTATAGAAGAGCTTGAGGACCTTAGATGGACGATGGACAATGAACAATATACGGATATTATTCTGCAGTCCCTCCCCTCCACTTTTGCTCAGTTCATACTTAACTTCAACATGCACAACATGGAGAGGGAACTACCTGAACTCCTTAATATGTTAAGGAGTGCAAAGAGCACACTGAAATCAGTGAAAACTCTCGTTATGACTGTTGGACAATCTTCCTCTTCTCGCCCAAAGGCTAAGGCCAAAGGAAAAAAAAAAGAAGAAGCCCACCAATCCTAAGGGTGGAGTTAAAAAGGTGAAGGGAAAGGAAAAGTCCAAAGCTGGAGACTCGGGGAAAGGTGAATGTTTTCATTGCCACAAAGCAGGACATTGGAAGCGCAAATGTACGGAGTACTTAAATCTCAAGAAGAAGCATGGGGATGCTTCCGCTTCAGGTGTGTTTGTGACAGAAAACTGTTTTTCAATAAACTCTGCTTCCTGGGTATTAGATACCGGTTCAGGTTCTCACATTTGCAATTCTATGCAGGGGCTGAGAAATAGAAAGGTTTTGAAGACGGGTGACCATACTCTCCGCGTTGGAAATGGTTCCAATGTACATACAGTCGCAGTGGGAGAGTATCACTTGGGGTTGCCATCTGGGTGTATATTGGTTTTGAACCCATGTTATTTTGTACCAAGTATGCTTTGTAATATAATATCTGTTTCTTTGTTAGACAATGAAGGATATAATTTTGTATTGCAGAACAATGTTATGAACATTCACCTGAATCAAATGTTGGTTGGGTATGGTACACTTAATAACGAGATATACATCCTAAATCAACACACAGTTTTCAGTATACAACGCACTAAAAAAAGAAAACATTCAGAAATAAATGAAGCTTTTCTTTAGCACTGTAGACTTGGTCATATTAACGAAACAAGACTAAACAAGTTACATAAAGAAGGATATTTAAACCTTTTTGAATAAAAATCTTATGCGACTTGCCAGTCTTGTATCAAGGGTAAAATGACCAAAACTCCGTTTACCGGACACGAAGAAAGAGCTACCGAGCTCCTAGGACTCATACATGTGATGTATGTGGGCCAATGTCTACATAAGCTAGAGGCGGTTTTTCTTACTTCATTACTTTCACTGACGATTTCTCAAGATTCGGTCATGTATTTTTATTAAAGCACAAATCCGAAGCTTTCGAGAAATTCACTGAACATAAACAAGAAGTAGAAAAACAAACCGGCTTGAGTATCAAGATGCTTCGATCAGATCGAGGTGGGGAATACCTCAGTACAGAATTTGCAAACTTCCTAAAAGAGAATGGGATTCTCTCTCAGCTCACTCCTCCTTACACACCACAGCACAACGGTGTGTCAGAACGACGGAATCGGACCCTTTTAGATATGGTCCGTTCCATGATGAGTGATGCTGAGTTACCCGTCTCATTTTGGGGGCATGCATTGGAGACTGCAGCGTTTCTACTGAACAGGTTTCCAACCAAAACCGTTGCTACCACGCCATATGAGATATGGCATGGGAAGAGACCATCTCTTAAGAGAATTAAGATTTGGGGTTGCCCGGCCTATGTTAAAAAGCAAAATCAGGACAAACTCGAGACACGGTCAGTCATGTGTAATTTTGTGGGGTATCCAAAGAATTCTTATGGATATCTATTCTACCACAAAGAGGAACAAAAGGTGTTTGTTTCTCAGTATGCCACATTCTTGGAAAAAGAGTTTTTCACAGATAAAGATGATGGCAAGGTGGTGGATCTAGAAGAGGTTCTAGAGTCACAAACTACAAATGACGATTTGGTTGAACCGGCTGTTGCAATAGAAACTGAGAAACCTCGGCCACTCCGAAGGTCTGGTAGGACTTCTCGCCCACCGGAGAGGTACTATGGTTTCCTCATTGATGGTGACGGAGAAGACTGCATCATGGATGATGATGATCCTACCAGTTTTCAGCAAGCTATCACGAGTGGAGACTCTGTGAAGTGGCTGGATGCCATGAGATCCGAAATGGAGTCTATGTACACCAACAAAGTATGGACTTTGGACGTTGTACCCCCTGGGGTAAAACCTGTGGGGTGTAAATGGATCTTTAAAAGAAAGATTGGTGTAGATGGGCAGGTGGAGACCTACAAGGCAAGACTTGTGGCGAAGGGTTTTCGTCAAAGACCGGGTTTGGACTATGATGAGACTTTTTCTTCCGTAGCCATGCTTAAATCAATTCGAATCCTACTTGCTATAGCTGCTCACTACGACTATGAAATCTGGCAGATGGACGTTAAAACAGCATTTCTAAATGGAAATTTAGAAAAATGCGTTTATATGGATCAGCCAGAGGGCTTCATTGACAGTGGGAGCAGCGAGAAAGCATGTAAATTGCTTAAATCCATATATGGGTTAAAGCAGGCATCACGGAGTTGGAACATCCGTTTCGATAATGTCATCAAAGAGTTTGATTTCATCAAAAATCCAGATGAACCTTGTGTTTATAAGAAGGCTGTAGGGAGAGCTGTCATATTCCTCGTATTGTACGTGGACGACATTCTTCTGATAGGAAATGATATTCCTATGCTACAGTCGGTCAAATCTTTCTTATCACTAAGGTTCTCCATGAAGGACCTGGGTGCCACATACATCCTGGGCATAAGGATCTATAGGGATAGATCCAAGAGGTTATTGGGATTGTCCCAAACCAAGTACATCAACACCATCCTAAAAAGGTTTAGTATGGAAGACTCCAAGCGGGGTGCCTTACCCGCTTGCCATGGGGTCACTCTCTCCAAGGATTCTTGTCCAAAAACCAATGAAGAGAGAGCTCGCATGAGCATTATACCCTATGCTTCGGCAGTAGGATCTATAATGTATGCGATGTTATGTACACGCCCAGATGTAGCTTATGCACTTAGTGTAGTGAGCAGGTATCAATCCAACCCAGGGGAGAATCACTGGATAGCTGTGAAGAACATACTTAAGTACTTGCGAAGGACTAAAGAATTGTTCTTGGTGTATGGTAATAGAGATCTCCAAATGGAGGCCTTTACCGATTCGAGCTTCCAGAGCGATAAGGACGACAGCAAATCTATCTCAGGGTTTGTATTTACCCTCAATGGAGGGGCGGTAAGTTGGAAGAGTTCCAAAGAAGATACCGTTGCAGACTCTACGATGGAGGCTGAGTACATTGCTGTAAATGATGCCGCCAAGGAAGCCGTCTGGATGAGGAAGTTCGTCTCGGAGCTAGGAGTAGTTCCAACTATTATTGATCCAATACCATTGTATTGTGATAATAATGGGGCTATGGCGTTAGCCAAAGAGCCCATGTCCAATCAATGATCCAGACACATCCTGAGGCGCTTTCATTTGATCCGGGAGATTGTAGATCGCCGCGAGATCGAAGTTAAGAGAGTAGACACAAAGAATAACGCCGCGGATCCACTCACCAAGGCCCTCCCTCAGCCGCAGCATGAGCGATTTTTTAAGATGTTGGGTATGAGATACGCCAATAACCGGCCTTAGTGCAAGTGGGAGATTGTTGGATATATGTATGCCCTAAAGGCTATTATGAGATAGTGGATGTATTTATACATATATATATATATATATATATATATTCAGTGTACATTCTTGCTCGACATGATAGTATGCTATCTGGTTCTTCTTTATCTGACATGTTGATTTGATCATGCTTTTACTCATTCACACATGTTGATAAATCCCTGAGGATATTGGCTTGACTACAGTGATTATGATAGAGATCATACTAGTGGGACATCTGTAGTTTATAAGCATATCCTGAAATATCCCTAGTCGTAGGTGTATCGAGACGGGGAATCGATATACCAGAGTAGACTAGCATATATGATACTAGACCCATATGATGGGCGATGAATGTTCCCACATTCATCGATGTTTGACATCGAGATCATATACGGGTGCTCAGTGGTGACTGGGTACACTGGACGGACTCACCGAGAACTCCTATATGGAATTATATCTATCGTCGGATAGCAGTTCTTTGGTGACACTGGTGCAGGTTAGTCTGTAGACCCGAGATCGTCATAGAGTCTTGTGTGCTCTCCCACTGTACTTTGATTACCACCCTACCACGGCTCTACTGAGTCGAGCAAACAGGTGGCCGTTGGGTACAGTCCCGAGAGACACGAAGGCGATGAGCGATAGGAGGGGTTTCGTCTCTCCCGGTATTGGGAGTTGATGCTGTGCTGTGCTCGACTGGTTATATCAGTAAGTCCCTGGCCAGGGCTGCTTAGATTTACTGATAAGTGTTATCAGTAGTTTCTCGATCTGTTATAGACCATTCACCGGCACGACTTATTGAGTTATTGGGGTCGACGTAGCCATCCCTAGGCTCAATATGCAGCATATCTAACGAAGAAACCGGACTGTACGGTAGTGTTGCCGGTTGGCTCGACGGAAGTTGTAGCAGGTTCGCTTGTTTTCTTCTGATCGCTCAATACCCGGGTGGCCATTACGTTTAGCTGACCGCTTGCGGCTTGGGTGTGCTTGTTATGATCATCACCCACTGCCGGTGTATCGACGAGTCTTAGAGTCCCATAAAGGAGTTACCTTGTCCAGGCGAAACGTTGTGGTGCGCGTATGCGATATGCGCATGGACCCGGTTAAAATGCGCGTATGAGATACCGTATATTAATCGGGCGGCTTGCTTTTGTTTGGGTCGTATGTGATATGGCCAGATTGATAAATCAAGTGTTGATTTATCATTTAACCATTAGTTTCTCACTAGAAATCCTATCTTGTATATTTTTGGATGTATGCATGCATGTATGCATTTTTTCTTGTTCATGCACATATGGATGTGCATGCACACATACATACATACATCATCCTTCATGGTTGTATATATATTGAAAATGATGGCAATATAAGAATCACACAGTATGTTTATATATATGGATATATATTTATTTGCATTTGTTTTAAAACAAAACAAAAGATAAAGATTAATACATGTTTTCTACACTCTTCTTTAACTAACCATGCTCACCTACCTTTTAACCATGTATTAATCTTTTCTTTTTTGTTTTAACTCAAGTGAAATAATATCCATATGATATAACCATGGTTTGAGATGAGAAGTGGAAAATATATATACATATATTTTCTATTTTCTTTGATAAGAGATTATCTTTTCTCTTGTTCTAAAAAGGCCATCATCATCTTCCTCCTTCTTCTTTTGCTCTCTAGATTTCTCTAGTGAGCAAATTACTCACCAAGTTAGGATTTTGAATTGAGAAAAGCAACCACAACATCATTCTACACAAGTCTTGCCCACTTGTTTAGAGTGTTAGCTTCATTTCTTTCTCTTGATCAAGTGAAGTTGCAAGCTTGGACAAAGGAGCTTCGGGTGGATCGTCGTGGACACTAGAAGACTTCAAGCGAACCCTTCTCCAACCCTCAAGTGGCTAAGGAGTCTAGTGTAGGGAGCTACAAAGGTTATACTCTCAAAACCTTAGCCTTTGTTGCTTGTGATGTTGATTAAAGTTATGAAACCGTAATTTTCTAGGATTGATTCTTTGTATGCTTTGTTAGCACCCTAAAAATTTAATCTTTGGTACATGTGATGCTTCCAAACCCTTCATGAGGTGCTAGGTAAACCTAACAACGTCTATTATATATCATATATATAATATCGCATTCGTCTCGGATATTTATTAAAAGATCACATCATATAATAAAAGCAGCAGAAGCACATTTAATATAAGATATCTAGGAGGTCCGTATTTTGTATTTAGCCAGCAATAAAAATACGGATTCCACGGTTAAGATGAATAGCCAAGCCCACACCCCTAGACCCCTACGAGAGCGGAAAGCGACCTTACCAATTCTGGAGTTTAGGAGACCCGGTCTCGACTCCTCGAGATGGCCTCCCACTGAACCCTAGAACCCGGTCACTTGTGCCCTCCTCCTTGGGTCTATCCTAATGCGAAAAAGTAAATAATATATAACACTGGTGACAACAACCTCAACGTGGGAGTGCCCCAAATAAAAGAATATTACATACAATTTAATTTTACATGAATGAAAAGAAAACTCTCATCTCACATAAAACCCCCGGCTATTCATTCACGACAATCCTGCACATCAAATCTCATCGACACATAATTTCAAATATCATCAACGTAAGCAAGTATGCATACACCGATCGTCGTTGATGTATAGCAATGAAAACCGGCAATACAACTACATACTACACTTACGGCCACAGAGAAATAAAATGAAAAACTACAACAATTGGAATCTTAACTGCCTTTAGACAACACAAACCCAGAATATCACATATACAAGATTTCAAGCCTAACAATGTAAAGCTCGCATTTGGGTCTCATCGAAGAAAACACCTTTTCAAAACAAACCGGATAATTCAAAAAGATTTCCGTTTATCCCGAGACCGAACTGCTAGATTCACACGCAACAAACAAATTTGTAGATTCCAATTATTGTATCACATACTAATAAACTAGGCGCAGTTAAAACATTCGATCGAACGATTAAACACCCACAGACTTCTCAGAAAGCTCAACACTTGAGTAGTTTTAAAAAATACCAGTAACCGCACAAAAAACATACGGGCCTGCACAAGAAATTACGGCCCATGAATCACCTACTGCGCCGCGGAACCGCCGCAACAAGGCCACTAAGGCCGCGGTTCCGCGGTCGTACGGTCGATTCAGGGCATCATACTTCTGGTGGGCCCATAAAATACCCTGCTGAATTTTTTAAGTATTTTTAATTTGAAAAAATCCAGGTTTTTGAAAAATTTCCAGAGAGCGCCCCCCGGGCGTCGTGTTTCGTTTGTTCGAGGTTTTTAACGTCGTCTAGGTTACTCCAAAGCTCTAGCTTGGCTCTGATACCACTGTAGGGTTTCCTTAACACCTCGTTTAGGGTTTGGAAGCATCACACATGCCATAACTTTAAATTTATGAGGTGCTAAGTAAACTAAACTAGGAATCGAACTAGAATTATGAAGTAACAATTAAAAGTGTCATATCTAAAAGAAAATTTATACTAAGTGGAGAGACTACAACCTTTGTAGACCTCCTAGGATGTCTCCTTGGATCTCCTTTGGTTTGGAACGGTTCACTAGATCACTTGATCTTTGAAAACCTTGAAGCAAAACACCCTACACAAAGTAGCAAGGGTTGTGTAGGATGATGTAGTGGTTGCTAAACTCAATTCCCCTTTTTTTTATTTTATCTAACTCAAAATAGAACTCAAAAGAGAGCTAGAGAGAGGAAGAAGAAGAAGGCTTGATATTTTCTTTTGGAATGAATAATGCAAAAAGAAAATGAGAGAGAGAGATAAATATCAAAAGAATAACCATAGTTAATAAATAATATCTAGATATTTTCTTCTTGAGTTAAAGGCAAAGGAAAAATAAACCATGGTTGAGTCAAAATCAACCATGGAAAAGTGTAGAAGAAATGAGTCATGGAAAAAGAAATGAGTCATTTTCTATTTTCCTTTATCTTTAACTTTATTCAAAAAATATCCACATATATATTTATCTACCATGTGATTCTTATATTGCCATCTAACTTGTATCGTCAACCATGATACATTTGCGTGTATGTATGTGTGTATGCACATCATCATGTACATATACATGCATGCATCCATTAAAAGAAAAAGGGTTCAAATAAATGAGATAGAAATCGATATTAAATAAACACTTGATTTAATAAACCGGTCATATCTCATACAACCCGACTAGTATAAAACGCCCTATAAAAATATAGTATCACATACTCGTATATAATCGAGCTTCCACACATATCTCATATGCGCACCACCTCGTTTCGCCTGAGCCGAGAAACTTCTATGTGGGACTCTAAGACTGTCAATACGCCAGTA
>JASDDO010000014.1:359005252-359126065 GCA_030015575.1 Agapanthus africanus | reverse complement strand
CTCGGCTCTCGCGGCCGCTCTCTCGCCCTCGTAGTCCGTGGCGGCATATTGGCTATCAGGAACAACAGGATTCGATAAGGATACGGAAATCGAATCGCAAGAATGTATATACTCAAGAAGGAATTTAAATCAACAAGTCCTAAGGTCGCGTAGGCGAGTACCGTGTCATGAGTATGTCGTGGAACATACACACGCTACGCTACCCTGCTGCAGCTACCTCCTCCATCATACCAGGGTCATCCTACACTCCGAAAGGTAAAACCTACGCTCTGATACCAACTTTGTCACGACCCGAAGTTAGGCCCATGACCGGCACTTAACACGTAACGTCTACAGGCGTAACGCGACTAAGTAAACCGAAAACCAGAAATCAAACCAGTGAAAGTATAGAGTGTTATAAGTTTTAAAAGGAAAGCATTTACTAACATGACAAGAAATCTAAGTAAACAATCACCAAGATAGTAATATACGACGCCATAGCGAAGATCAAGATCCACAAGTGGGAACATCACAGATAGAATAAACTGTAAGTACAGCCGGCTCACAACGAGCTCGACACCAGAAAACAATATAATACATCATCGTCCTCCCACTGTCTCTAAGTCAAATACATACATGGTAGATGGAGAATACTAGATACAACAATGTACATACTGAAAGATAAACAGATACCGCACAAAACCCACCTATCAGCAAAGAGCTAGTACACCAACTATGGGGGTATCTGTGTCAAAAGATGCAAAGCAGCCTGCCGCGACTACTCCGAAGGGCAACTACAAACACTGTGGCACAACGGGGGTGAGTTGCCAACTCGTGAATAGAGATAACATATAAAGGTAATCGCGAGCATGCACGTACTGCGCTACTCTATCATATGCCAACAGATGATATTAATATGTGATAAGCAGTATGTGCAACAATCATGCAAGCGCTCTATCAGATAATGTAACTACAGGATGAGGTAGCAAATGCTCTATCAGGTAATGTAACTACAGGATGAGGTAGCAAATGCTCTATCAGGTAATGTAACTACAGGATGAGGTACAATAATAAATGCTGAGCAGGGCAATATAGTATCTACACGGAATGTCAACGTGGAATATATATTCGGTGTCCATCAATGCACCCAGATCCCCCAATAGCTCAGGCGCCGGCACTCTCATCGGCCTCAAATCCTGTACATCTCTGAGAATCCCGAGTGCCCAACATCGGCACCCAAATATCATAAATACTCGTGTCCAGCATCGATACGCAAAATCACATCCATCGGGCCCCGTCAGTACGGGTCAGCCCACGGGCTCCGTCTGCGGTATCGGCCCTCGGCCCCAGCAGTACGGATCACCCTACATCCATCTATAGACTCTGATCAGTACCCTCCGGATAACTGTCAGGTCCAACCAATCACCGGTAGGTAGTAGTCCCTCTGCCAGGCTCACTGTCTACTGCACAGCGAAACCGTTCTCGCCCCGGGGTACCATACCGGGTCCACCATGTACCCGTAATCGGCCTCAACCAGCTCCTCGATTTGGGTTCACATATATCACTCTAGCACCGAGAAAACACATGGTGGACGCACCGAAATATCATATCAAGGGACCGGGTTTTTAATGATTACATATTTGCAATAGCCACGGTTCCCAAATCCAGAAATCACATGTAATCCAAACCAAAATGCAAGTCAATGATCCGATATGATATGTGCGTCAAATATGAATATCATGTCAAGTCACATATAGATGAGCTACAATATGATGATCCGATGTGATATAAGCATCAAGTATGAATAGCATGTCAAGTCACATATAGATGAGCTACAATATGATGATCCGATGTGATATAAGCATCAAGTATGAATAGCATGTCAAGTCACATATAGATGAGCTACAATATGATGATCCGATGTGATATAAGCATCAAGTATGAATAGCATGTCAAGTCACATATAGATGAGCTACAATATGATGATCCGATGTGATATAAGCATCAAGTATGAATAGCATGTCAAGTCACATATAGATGAGCTACAATATGATGATCCGATGTGATATAAGCATCAAGTATGAATAGCATGTCAAGTCACATATAGATGAGCTACAATATGATGATCCGATGTGATATAAGCATCAAGTATGAATAGCATGTCAAGTCACATATAGATGAGCTAATGATCCGATGTGATATAAGCATCAAGTTTGAATAGCATGTCAAGTCACATATAGATGAGCTACAATATGATGATCCGATGTGATATAAGCATCAAGTATGAGTAGCATGTCAAGTCACATATAGATGAGCTACAATATGATGATCCGATGTGATATAATACAGTGTGAGTGTCATTGCAATTACTAACGGTGTGTGTGTAACATGCAGGATAGTGCTCGTGTAACATGGACCGTTAGTAATGGTGCGGTGTTCTATCATTCTAGTTTATATCCAAATATCAGGGAATGCAGCATGCACTAAATAGTAGCCATGAATAGTCAATGTATACAAAGGAAACTATAAGGTCCTATCAGCCCTGACGTAGAACGCCATGCGGGCGATATCCCCGTAGATGTGAAATCTACTCACAGTAGTCCGTCGCTAGGTATAGCCAACAACTTGTTTCCCCTTCCGCGCGGCGTCCGCCGTACTCGCCTGCGAACCTAGAATAACACAATATATCACACGTAAGCTTGAATTACACAAACGCGACATAAAAGCCGAACTGGTAACTCGTGTCGCGAACCAAGCGCGCGTAAGTGCGCGATACGCTAAAACGTGTGGTTACGCGCCTGAACCCACTCCGACGCGTCGTGCTACGCAGAACCCCAAACCCACACACACGTATCACGCGTGTCGCGAAATATTGAAAATACGGGAAATAGGGTATTCTACTCCAGATTTTGATACAGGAAAGATATTGTAAAACTAAATATACCAAAATAACCCACACAGCAGCAGATACCAACACCCCAAACCCCAACCCAAACTCCCCCATCTGGCCGCAAATTGCGGCCAGAATGCAATATTTGGCGGCCTCACTTGGGAATTGGGCTCCCAGGTTTGGTGTGTGCACTCTATACCCCCCATACATGCTACAGTAACATCTAGATTTACACTGAAATGTCTCGGGTAACAGCAGATCCTACAGGGCCTTATTTCTAGTTAAAATCCACACTTTGCACTAAAATCAAACTTTAGGGTATTTTGTGCGAACTGAACAAAACTTGGCCTAAGATTGCTCTAATAACACTTAATAGAGCTAACACAACTAACAAAATCCTAATCTAACACGTGAATCACAAATATCCTTTAATATCACTAAAAATGCACAAAAATGAGATTTTTACTAAAGAATACAACAAGTCTAAGGAAAAGAAGTGCAAGTATGAGTTAATACCTTCTAAGAGCCTTGGAAAGACCAAAAGTTCTAGCTTTTTCCCTCACGTATGCAGATTTACCTCAAACACCTCAAAAAGCTCACTTTTCCTAAGGTTTTGTGATGAAAATGAGTGGTTTTTGTGTAGGATTTGTGTATGGATCAAAGGGGAATGAAAAGAGAAGAAAATATGGAGGAAAAGTGGGGGTTTTGCTGCTGGAATTTCTCCAGAATTCTGGAGTGGGGAAAGAGAGAGAGAAGAGAGGGAAAAATGGTCAAAAGTCAAGCTTTTACCTACCCCCCCATGCCTCATTGTTTAATAGAATTTGTAATTATAAAAAATGGGGTTATGTTTAGGTTAAAATGGTAGGGAAAATAACAACCATGCAACACAAGAAAAATGGTTACATGCTACCAAAACCCTAAGTCTCAAAAATGTCAAAGTGTGCAAGTGTACACTACACAAGGAAAATGATGCTAACACTACTAACTAACTAATAATCCTATAAACACATATATAATAACACGTACGATCACTAATTATCACAAAAGACATTCAAACGGAAATCCAAAGTGTTACAGATGGCCTGCTCGAAACTAGTTAGGTCATCATCTTATGATGCAATCCTCGCTCCCACTGTCATCGAGAAACCGAAGTATCTCTCAGGTGGGTGAGGAACCCAACTAGATCGGCGGAGAGGCTGAGGTTCGTTAGAAACTATTGAATCCTTTGGTTCTATCAAATCATCAGCTGCAGTTTATATAGCTGGAACTCTTTCCAGTTTTACCTCATGTCCACTAATTTCTTCACAAGAATTTCCCTTTCACAAAGGTGGCATGCTGAGAAACAAAACATCTTTTGTTCCTCGATATGGTAGAAGATATTCCCTTGCGAATGCTTGGGATATCCAACAAACTTCCACAGAACTGACTTTGCCTCGAGTTTGCCCGGATTATGCTTTTAAACATAGGCCGGACAACCCCAAATCTTAACTTACTTAAGATATGGGCTCTTCCCATTCCATATCACATATGGAGTGGTAGGTTACTGATTTGATTGGAACCCTATTCAATAGGTATGCAGTTTCACAAGTGCATAACCCCCAAAAGGAAATAGGTAACTCAGTAGTACTCATCATAGAGCACACCATATCACATAGGGTGTGATTTCTCTATCCCGATACACCTACGTGCTATGGTGTATGCGGAGGAGTAATGTTGAGAGAGAATCTCATTCTCCTTTAGAATTGTCCAGGAATCCCGTGCTCAAGTATTCTCCTCCCTGATCACATCAAAGGACATAATACTTATACCCTTTTTGGTTCTCTACTTCTAACTTATATTTTGTGAATATCTCAAAAGCTTCGGACTTGTGTTTCATCAGGAACATATGTCTGAATCTTGAGAGATCATCAGTGAATGTAATGAAGTACAAAGAACCGGTCCTGGCATGTATAGACTGGGGACCTTACAAACATCATCATGTATCAATCCCAAGAGTTCAGTAACTCTTTCTCTGTTTTCAATAAACAGAGCTGTGGTCATCTTATTTTTGTGACATGACCGGAAAGTTTCACAAGATGTAAATTCAAAATAATTTGAATATGCATCTAAATGTAACTTCAGCTAGTCAGGTCACATTGATATGACCTAGTCTACAATACCTCAAGAAGGATTCGTTCATTTCTGAACTCTTCCTCTTGCATGTGTTCTATAAACTAAGAACTGTGTTTTGATTTAGAACGTCTATGCTTTTAGATAACGTGCCTGAACCGATCAACTCTTGATATAGGAAATGTTCAAAACATTATCCAACAATACAAAATTATATCCTTCTTTACTAATAAAGAGACTGATATGATGTTGTATATCAGGTTCGGTATCTAATAACATTTGTTCAGAATCAATGTATTTGCTAATACAGGGTGATAACTACCAACAGACTTGGCTGCAACACTTGCATCATTTCAAACTCATGAAACTTATCACCTGTTCTCAGTTATCTACTTATCTGTAGCCCATGTAATGAATTACATTTGCGGGATCCTGATCCGGTATCTCATTCCCAGGACGTAAAGGATACTGAGAAACAGTTCTCGGTAATGAACACACACGAAGAAGATGCATCAGCATGCACTTTCTTCGTTTGGGTGGCACGGGAATTCTTGTAATCCCTAATTTCCTGCTCTGTCTTATAACAATTATAAGTTGGAGTGGGACCAATGTTCCCTAGCGCAGTATAACAAGCGGGTTCGGTCAATACATCCGTATTATTATCTTGATTAAGGCGCGACATGGTCGTTACCTGGAGAGAGAGAGAAGAAAACACTCAGCGTGCGCTTTTACAAGATTAGATTGGTTATCAATTTATCTAATCAGAATGGCTCCCACTATTTTAGTCAAATCTTCCTTCAAACCCTAAAAGGAAAGACTAGCCGGGATTAATTACATCCTACAAGTTCGCCAATCTTTCAGCCAGGCCAGTGCCGGTACTTTGAGGGAGGTTCCCCGTGCTTTCGCACGGACCTAATTAAAGTAAACCTCGTTTTCCTACGGGCGTAACCCCGTTAACACCTTTCTAGACACCTACTTGATCGGCTAATTGTAATGTGTAAAACTCTCCCAGGAGTAACTCTTACTCGCAGCGGGTATCGGGATCCAACTATCTCATAGAAGGTATGCAATCTCATTGCAAATTTCAACTCTTGAAACTCCAATAATATTTTACCCCTAGCATCCTATGACCTTGACGAATGCCAACAAACCATAAGCAACTAGTCAAGTTCGACCCGTCATTTCTCGATTGAATTAAACCCACCCGCATGACCCTTAACGAAAGCCAACAAAGCCGCACGACTACCCTAACTCAATCGCATTATATGCTTATACAGATATGCATAAATAGCTACCGCACACTACGCCTTGACGAAAGCCAACAAATGTAGTACGAATACTAAATACTACTTATCTGAAATGACGGAGGGCTACGACAAGTTTTTAAGAAAACCCTTTGCGTAATGAACTTGATATCGTTGTAGAATCGAGTGATTTTAAATGGAATGTTTTTGAGGCCTTCTCTAGTTTTGCTAAAGAGGTCACTCCCGGTGAAGGGATCGTCGGCTCTTTCCTCATCGAATAAGGTGCAGGATATTTCACAAATATCACTATGCAAAGAAAAAACTATATAAGCAATCAAAAGACAAACCGTGTTTGTAGCATCTGCTAGTTTCGCTAAAGAGGTCACTCCCGGTGAAGGGATCTCGGCTATTTCCTTATCGAAAAGGTACTGGATATTCTACAAGGAATACTGCTATGCAAAGAAAGAACTAGAGCTACCAGTTTTTAAACAAGTTTCTACAACATCTTTAGGTTTCTTTTAGTTTCATTAATCTCATTAATGATGTCCCATTTTATTATGCTTCACAAGCATCACATTTGAAACGAAATCTGCAATATAACATATATATCATATATATAATATAAACATTTGTCTCAGGCAGTAATATGATCTCATCCCAGAACATTGCAGCAGAAGAACATATATGAAATATTGGATATACCAGGAGGTCCGTGTTTTAATACGAGCCTGTATAAAACACGGATTCCATGGTCGCAATGAATAGCCAAACCCACATCCCTAGACCCCTACGAGAGCGGCATGCAACACTGCAAATTCTAGGGTTAGGAGACCCGGTCTCGACTCCTCGAGATGGTCTCCCACTGGACCCTAGAACCCAGTTACTTGTGCTTCCCGCCTTGGGTCTACCTAATGCGGAAAAGTAAATAATATACAATGGTGATATCATCCTCAGCCCGGAAGTGCCCCAATAAAAGAATATTACATACAAATGAATTTTACATGAATGAAAATGAAAAACTCTCATCTCACATAAACCCCCGGCTATTCAAAACACGACGATCCAATATAACATATCACAACAACACATAATATCATATATCATCAACGTAAGCAAGTATGTGTATCTCGATTGTCGTCAATGTATAGCAACAAAGCCGGTGATACACCATATACTACGCTTATGGTCACAGAAAAGAAAGTGTAAAACTACAATAGTTGGAATCCGCAACCTCCTTAGACATCGCATGCCTAACCAAATGAATTCTTTAGACATCTCATGCCTAACAATTATAAACCCCGCATTGTAGTCTCATTATCGAAAACACTTTTCAATATCAAGTCGGGCAATTCAACAAGATTCTCGACATCCTGATCGAATGCTCGTCGCAAATTTTAGTAGACGACCGCACCCCCGATGTCGTCGACGAAGTGCACTAAGGCAGAACACCGCTGCCGCGAGTACCCGAACGGATGCTTTTGTCGACGGGGTTCTCCTACAGTCACTTGGTTGGGGCTATAGGGCGTGGCTTTCTATTAAGTTTGCCCGGCGAGTATCCGCGTACGCTACGTGATTGTGACGGAATTTTGATCACATCAAAATCCCATGGCAACCGATCATCTGAGACTGAACTGCTAGATTTATAACATTCAAATTAGTTATCTCATAACTACTTGTGGATTTCAAATATTGTATCACATTCCAGATAAATAGACAATGTTAAACTTTCCGACCGAATGATCAAACACCCAAGTTTTCCCAAATAATTCTCAACACTTGAAATTAGTTTAAAAACATCCATCACATGCCACAGTACCAATGGTCCAGCCGTAGAAGGGTCAAGCCAATGCCTCACATGTGGCAACGCTGTACTGCCCCTAACCCTAAGGTTTAGAGGCAGTTCAAGACGGTCACGTAATCGAGTTAAGGTTTGTGTTCTTCTAGAGGGTCCACCGCGTTACTTGCATGACTAAGAACGTTCTTAAACTACGGAGAGATCCAACACTTGGAAATTTTCCGGCAGAGGAAAAAGTGAGTTATTGATATCCGTTCGAACTTTTTAACACGTTCTAAAAATTACCCGGACAAACTAAACGAAGTTATACTTTCCGATCGAATCAACGAGCTCCCAATACAACCCAGAAAACTCAACACTTGAGTAGAATAATAATTCCCAGAACAATCAGGAAATCCGTATGGATATTACTGTGTAAAATACAAACCCTAATGTTACTGTTTGGCCGCGGAACAGCCGCGCAAGCAAGGGTATTGCCGCGGTTCCGCGGCGCAATAACGGTATTTCGGGTTCGTTTTGCACAGTAATCCATCAAATCACCTGCTGAATTTTCTGAGCATTTTTAATATGAAAAATGTCAACTTTTGAAATTTTTTCCAGAAACTATGGTTTTACGGGTATTCGGAGTTCGATCGGACTTTAAACTTCGCCTAAAGCTCTAGCTTGGCTCTGATACCACTGTAGGGTTACTAGGCACTCTCACAAGGTTCTACAAGGCATCAACCATGCCCGATTTAAAATTTAGACGTGCCGAACAACCCTAACCAAGATCTTTAAACTAGAGATTAGGCGAAACATGTTTGTTGTATGTATACCTTAGAGGCCAGTATTGTACAGATGATGTATATTATATTGGATGCTTGGACATATATAGAGATGACTTTCTTGCTCGATATGATAGTATGCTATCTGGTTACTCTTTATCTTAACATGTACACTTGTCTCTTTAAACTGTCTTATAGTTACATGTTGGTAAAGCCCTTAGGATGTGTACTTGACTACCTGGACTATGATGCAGATCATACTAGTGGGGACATGGTAGTCCATAAGTACATCCTTCAAGGTCCTTAGTCATGGGTGTATCGAGACGGGGCATCGATATACCAGAGTAGACTAGCGTGTACCCTCTCGACCCATACAGATGGGCGATGGATGATCCCATATCCATTGGTGTTTGACATCAGAGATGGTATACGGGTGCTCAGTGGAGACTGGGTACACTGGAAGGACTCGCCGAGAACTCCCAGATGGTATTATACCTCACGTCAGATGTCCGTTCTCAGGTGACACTTGTGCAGGTAGTCTGTCGACCCGAGATCGTCATAGAGTCTTGTGTGATTCCCATTGTGCTTTGATCTCCACCTTACCACGTCCATGAGGGCGTGCAAAACGGTGGTCTTTGGGTACAGTCCCGAGTCACATGGAGGCAATGAGCGATAGGAGGGGTTTCGTCTCTCCCGGTATTGGGGGTTGATGTTGCGATGTGCTCGATTGGCCGTAACAGGGAAGTCCCTGGCCAGGGCTGATCAGAGATTTGCTGGTAAGTGTTACCAGTAGTTTCTCGACCCGTTATAAGCCTCACATCTGCACGACTTATCGAGTATTGGGGTCTGACGTTTACCACCCCTAGACTTGATATGCGACGTATCAGACGAACAGACCGGAGTGTACGGTAAGTGTTACTTGTTGGATTCACAGGAGTGTGAGCGGGCTAGCTCGTCGATCTTCTGATCGCTCAATACCCGTATGGCCGTTACGTTTAGCAGACCGCTTGCGGCTTGTGGGTGCTTGATATGATCATCATCTGCTACCGGCGTATTGACGAGTCTTTAGAGTCCTACACAGAGGTTTCCTGGTTCAAGCGAAACGAAATAGGAGCGCATATGAGATATGTGCGGGACCGAGAATAATGCGTGTATGTGATACCGTATTTCATTCTCGCGATAAATGTTTCGATTGGTCATATTTGATATGACCTAGTTATCGAATCATTGATTCGATAAATCGATACATTGAATACTAGTCGGTTATGTGCGACATGACCAGATTGTTAAATCAAGTGTTGATTTAATGATTTAATGTATAATTATATATTTGATATATTACTTTGCATTAACTAGTATTGGTTCACTTTAAATGGATTTTCTCACTTGATGTGCAAATTCTGTATGTGATATACTTTTGTGCACATGTTAGTATCATGTTTGATGATTCTTGCTCATTAGGTTAAGTGTATAGAATTAACCTAGGTTAAGAAAGTGATTAGGGTTTTCATTTATCCATTCTTTTATTTATTCATTTTTGGAAAAAGAATGGCATATGAATACAAAATGGTTGCTTTCATTCTTGAACATTGTTGAAGCTTCATGAAGCTTTGACTTTGTGACCATTTTGTCTTCACACTAAACCCTAACCATTATTCTAACCTTAGTCAATTCTCTACACTTAACTATGGTTCACATTATGATAAGTTTGGTTTTTCTTTTCATTTTAAAAACAACTTATCATATTCTTTTCCTTCTTCTTCATCATCTTCTACTTGAAAGCTTGATGCCATCAATGGCAACTTGACTTCCAAAGTGAAAAATCCAAATCTAAAGTCTACCCACCTCCTATTTCTTCACCCTCTACCTCTTGCCAAGTTGTTTTGGGTGTTTTCTTCACAAGTTTCACAACTTGGTGAAGTCGGAGCTTGAACTTGTGATGCCTCGACGTAGATCGTCTTTGACACGAAGCCGACGACCTATTCCACTCGCTTTCCCAATGCAGCCGATGAACGAGTCTACGGTTGGAAAAGGACAGCGAGAGGACCACTACGTGGAGCCAAGGAAGTGGATATCCGGATCTACAAAGGTTGTAGCATCTAACTTTTAGTTAATTTGTTAACTAGTTTTGTATTTCGCCTAGAATTCTAGTCTAAGATCCGCGTTAGGGTTTCGCGGCACCCGTAATATTTGAAATTGGCATGTTCGATGCCTTGTGAGACCTCTCTAGGGTGCCTAGGAACCTTTCACTGGTATCAGAGCCTAGCTAGAGCCTTAGGCGAAGTCTAGACGGAATTTGAACTCCGATCGAACCGAAACCCAACCCTGAAAATTGCTCTCTGTACTTTTTCTAAAATCGTGGATTTTTCAAAATTAAAAATATGCAGAAAACTCAGCAGGGAATTCTAAGAATTACGACGCAAATTTTATTCCATGAACAGTGACAAGAGCGGCGGAACCGCGGCCTAAGCCAGCTTAGGCGGCGGTTCCGCGGCGGCTTGATGACGTCATCCCTATATATTTGCACAGTAACTCTTATTTAACAGTGCTGAGTTCTCTGGGTGTTTTTAATATTTTTTCATGAGTTGCATTTTCTGGGGTTGTTTTGGAGCTTCAATAGTTCGATCGAATTATCAAATTTCGTCTTTGTGTATTTCCGGATAATTTTTAGAATATGTTAAAAAGTTCGACCGGATATAAATACCCAATTTTTCCCCTGTCGGGAAATTTCCAAGTGTTGGATTTTTCCATAGTTTAACGACATTCTAAGTAGTGCAAGTAACGCGATGGACCCTCTAGAAGACAACAAACCTTAACTCGATTATGTGACCGTCTTGAACTGCCCTTTGAACCTTCGGGTTTGGGGCAGTACGGCGTGCCACATGTGAGGCGTTGGCTTGACCCTTCTACGGCTGGACCGTTGGTACTGAGGCACGAACTGAATGTTGTTAGACTTATTTCATGTGTTGGACTGTATCAGGAAAACTTGGGTATTCGACTGTTCGATCGGAAAGTTTAACATTTTCTGTTTATCTGGAATGTGATACAATAATTGGAATTCACAAACAGTTATGAGATAACTGAATGAATGTTATAAATCTAGCAGTTTAGTCCCACATGATATTGAAAAGAGTTTTCGATAATGAGACTAAAATGTGGGATTTATATCTGTTAGGCATGTGATGTCTAAGTATTTCATTTGATTAGGCATGTGATGTCTAAAGAAGTTGTGGATTCCAATTGTTGTAGTTTTACACTTTCTTTTCTGTGACCGTAAGTGTAATATGTGATATCGCCGGTTTCGTTGCTATATGTCAACGACAATTGGGATGCGCATATTTACTTACGTTGATGAAATTTGATGTTATGTGTTGCTGGATATGTAATATTGGATCGTCGTGTTTGAATAGCCGGGGGTTTTTATGTGAGATGAGTGTTTTTCATTTTCATTCATGTAAAAACTTGTATGTAATATTCTTTTATTTGGGGCACTTCCAGGTAGCGAAGTTGTCACCCTTTGTATATTATTTACTTTTCTGCATTAGGATAGACTCAAGGAGGGGAGCACAAGTAACCGGGTTCTGGGGTCCAGTGGGAGACCAACTCGAGGAGTCGAGTCCGGGTCTCCTAACCCTAGAATTAGCAGGGTTGCTTGCCGCTCTCGTAGGGGTCTAAGGGTGTGGGATTAGCTATTCATCACGACCGTGGAATCCGTATTTTATACTGGCTCGTATTGAAAACACGGACGTCCTAGAATATCCAATATTTCATATGTTTATTCTGCTGCGATATCTGTGTTGTGACTCTGTGATGGATATAGTATATAGTATATATGATATATTATATAGACGTTACTTATGTTTTACACCCGCGCTAGTCCTGCCCTGCTCTGTCGTTAGTTACCTAACCTAACGGTGCACGAGGGGACATCGAGGCGAATGCGGATGGCATAAGTGTACGTCATATCTATCTGTGATGTTTAGGTATTTAAATGATGGGACTTCATTAATGTGATTAATGAAAGATAAGAAACCTAAGATGTTGTGGAATCGAATTTTAAAATAAAACAGGTAGCTACAGTTCTTGCTTTGCACAGCGGTATATATGATATACCATGCACCTTATTCGATAAGGAAAGGACCGAGATCCCTTCACCGGGAGTGACTCCTTTAGCAATAACTGGCAGATGCTACACACTCGGTTTGCTTTTGACTGCTTTTGGGTTTTTGCTTTGCACAGTGATATATATGATATATCCAGCACCTCATTCGACGAGGAAAGGACCGAGATCCCTTCACCGGGAGTGACTCCTTTAGCAAAACTAGAAAAGCCTCAAAATCACTCCATTTCAAAACTTCATTTGATTCCACAACGATATCAAGTTCGTTACGCTCATGGTTTTCAGAAAAACCTGGCGTAGCCCTCCGTCATTTCAGATAAGTCCTTTTTAGTATTCGTGCTGCGTTTGTTGACCTTGTCAAGGCGCAGTGTGCGGTAGCTAACCAGTATTTGTCTGCTTATGCATATGATGCAGATTGGGTTAGGGTAGTCGTACGGCCTTGTTGACCTTGTCAAGGGTCGTGCGGGTGGGTTTGATTCAATCAAGAAATGACGGGTTGAACTTGACTTGCGGTCTATGGCTTGTTGACCTTGTCAAGGTCATAGATCGTTCGGGGCAAAAGCATTATCGGGAATTTCAAGTGTTGAAATTTGCAATGAGATTGCATACCTTCTATGAGATAGTTGGATCCCGATACCCACTGCGAGTAAGAGTTACTCCTGGGAGAGTTTTACACATTGCAATTAGCTGATCAAGTAGGTGTCTAGAAAGGTGTCAACGGGGTTACGCCTCTGGGAAAACGAGGTTTACATTAATTAGGTTCGTGCGAAAGCACGGGGGACCTCCCTCAAAGTACCGACACTGGCTTGGCTGAAAGATTGGCGAACTTGTAGTGTGTAATTAATCCCGACTAATCTTTCCTTTTAGGGTTTGGAGGAAGATTTGATAAAAAGCAGTGGGAGCCATCCTGATTAGATAAGATAATAACCAATCTGATCTTGCACGAGCATACGCTAAAGTGTTTTCTTCTCTCTCTCTCCAGGTAGCGACCAGTTCATGCCTTAATCAAGATAATAATATGGATGTATTTGTAAGTGCACGGCGGCACCCCTGCCGTCAATCCGACGGCCAAATGTGGAAGCGGTGATAAACTTTAATTTTTCTTGAACTGGCAAACCGCCGCGCACTAATACCCGGATCGAACCACTAACTAGTCCTAGCTAACTACAAGATAGGGAAGAGAAGTATACCAACAGATCCGAGTCCTCCGGTCTTCTCGTCGTCGTCCCGATCTCCTGCGGAATGTCCCGTCTCCTCCTCGTCGCCGGAAGTGCACCACATCGCCTACTTCTTTTACGGGCTCCCACCTTAATGCCGAGGCAACTCGGGCACGAAGCCGGCTACTCGACGTGCCCAAGATATGCTGTAGAATATCTAGAGAAGAAGTCTCATTTGGGGTTTTTGGAGCTTTGCCATTTGGTGGAAGAAAAGAGAGCAACTTTTTGGAATTGAGCTAGAGGACTTTTCTAGCAAACATGAGGAACCAAAATCCCACACATAAAATGAATCCCCTTACCAAGAATGGCTGGCGCCCCCTTTCTCATGTGTGATTGGAGAGAGAAAGAGCAAGGTCAAGGGGTGGGTGGAAAGCAATGATGAAAAGTGATGATGAGAGAACAAAACCCAACACTCCAAAAGCCAATCATAACCTACAAAGGTCAAGCCATCATGACAAGAAGAAGTCAAGAAGTCAAGGTCAATGAAAAGCTATCATGATACAACCAATAAGCAAAGACCCCCTCCACAAATGCTTATTTGCAAAAATGCAAATAAGCCCTCCTCCACCAAACTTCGGCCAATGAACGATACAAAGGAAATTGGCCGAAACGGAAAGCAAACTGGCAACTCCAAAAAACAGGTCCCGTAATAAATTACTGGAAAAACCACGATACTGTGCATACACACCCGCATCTGTATTTCGACCGAAATACAAATGCAATGAGACAAAATCTCCACTGTACTATACTAGGATCCGGCTTATACCAAAGCCGGCTAGTAATATCTGTTCGATCCTGACCCGTGCAATACCGCACGTATCTGATCGAACCCTGCCATATAACCATACGGCCAGCAGTACAAACTGTCCGATCCTGATCCGTGCAATACCGCACGTATCTGATCGGACCCTGCCATATCTCCATACGGCATCTACAACCTTTCGCCCGAAAGCTGAGTAACTGAATGTCGGGGACTCTAAAGACTCGTCAACACCTTGGTTGTGGATTTAACCACTAGCACGACAGAGGTATAAGCCAATACGTAACGGGCTACCAGGTATTGACTAAAAGGGACGTCTATGAGCGAACTCATCCAGACAACCCTACTGAGCCTGTCAGTGACAATATCCGTACAGTCCGGTCCGTTCGTCTATGAGCATCGCATGGCGGGCCTGGGGGGTTGGTAAAAGTCAGACCCCTAAAAGCGGTACAAGTCGTGTCGGAGTGTAGCCCAGAACACCCTGAGATACTACTGGAATACCTACCAGTAAATCTCCTTGCCTCGGCCGAGGGCTTCGTGTAATGGCTTTCCTAGACACAGCATGACCTCACCCCTAATACCGGGAGAGACGAACCCCTGAAGATACGCTCACTGCCTCCATGTGGCTCGGGACTGTACCCAACTAAAACCTGTTTGCACGACTCCTTTGAGCCTTGGTAGGGTAGTAATCAAAGTACAGTGGGAACTCACACAAGACAAATGACGATCCCCAGGTCGATGAACTAACCTGCACACATGTCACCAGGGAACTGCCATCTGACGTCTGGTATATGACCAACTGGCATGTTCCCGGCGAGTCATGTCCGGTGTACTCATAACCTAATGAGCACCTGTATACATCTTAGGTGATCCAACTGACACCAGTGGCTTGTGAGACCGGCCACCGCCCCTCGTCGGGGTCTCGACTGTATACACTAGTCTACTCTGGAGTATCGATGCCCAATCTCGAAACTCACACGACTAGGGACCATTTAAGGATATGCTTACAGACTGCCAGCTCCCACGTATATGATCGCCCTCATACTGCTGGTGGTCAAGCACGAATCCTAGGGGCTCTATCAACGTGTAATAGCAACTTGTCAGGTCACCTAAAACAATACACGATGATAAAGGTAAACCAGATAGCATACTATCATCTCGAGCAAGACTGTCCTACCGGGATAGGTCCTCCCTCAATCACCGCAATCACGTGCCTGTGATCCAATAATTGACTCTGAGGGCATTATGTCCAACAATCTCCCACTTCCACTCAAGGCTAATTATTGCGATGTCGCATACTCATAGCCCGTGTGATACCGAACACCCAACTCCTCTACTAGTCAGTCTCACAAAGCTCGTTTGCGAAACTATTGCGTTCGAGGAATAGCCTTAGTGAGTGGATCCGCTTTATTGTCTCTTTCCATGTCACTCTATATCTCAAGTTCGCGGAGAAACCCATCTCCCGAAATGAGCAATACCTGTCTTAGAATGTGTCTGGATGTCTGATGGGACATAGCTCATAAATGAACTCCAAATCCAAACTTCTTAGACTGTATCGTCAACTGAACTTAATCAGTATCCTGCGCCATGCCTCCCTCAGTATTGCCTTGGACCACCTGTCCAAAATACTGCCCCTCGTCAGAGGGAAAAACTATAACTTTGACAACCTCCTTGTCGTCCATGTCACCTTGGAAGCCTGGAATGATAACTATCTCCCGAATGAGGCTGTCGCTATCATATCCCTAGAACATCCACTTATGTTCTAAAACTGCTTCCGACTGTTTCTCCAGGATTGGATCAATGTCAACTTATTGCATCTAGTGCAAGAACAACATCTGGTGTGGTACTTGACATCTCACGATTGACTCAATTGCCTGAGCAAGTGATCTGCCAATCATGCACGTCCCTCTCCCCTTCAGTCTGTAAGACACCTTTGGAGAGGGTGACTCCATTACCTGCAGGTACACTACCGTGCCAGGAGTCGTCCATTCTAAATACTCTTAGAATGCTGTCTAAGTACCCTGATTGGGAAACCACCCAAATCTAGATCTAAAACCATAGATCTAGTAACCAGTATGTCTGACATAAAATCCATTTCCTTTGTGGAGAAAACACTGTGTGACGACCAAAGTATAACCGATTGTAGTGTAGGAATATCACTTCCTACTCTGTGTATGTCATCCAAATACCATGACATCACACCCTACTACCTTCTCAACAGATCCATCCCCTATTCTGATGAAGTCAAACCTATGACTGTCACATCAGAAATTGATGATCTATCTCCGCTATATCTGCTTTAGTCTATAAATAGACATAAGCTACCTGTCCACTAATGCTTCCGCTTCTCCCACTGACTACGACAACCCTCTGGCAGAGTCATATACACGTACACTTCTGAAGCCAGTTCAGAACGACGCTATACTTATCCTCCTGCCGGGTCTCGCAGTCTGGAACAGCAGCAATGGAAAGTGTGGGTAAACAAGAACCTCCCTGCCACCGTCCTTGAGGCTACCGGAGTACCTCTCGGGTGACTGAGGTTACCCACCTTATCTGTGGAGTGGCCAGTAGAATGTCAATCCAGATTGAATCTTTAGGTTCCTTATCAAATCTTCAGTAATCGTTTGTGGTTCTGGAATCACTTCCAGTTCTACCATACTCCCACTACTGTTTTCTGAAAAAAAAAACATTTTTAATAAAACTGTGGCGAGTCTAGAACAATATTGCTATTGTTCATCCAGATGGTAGAAAGTCAACCCTCGTCATAGCCTGGGTCAACCCACAAACAGCCATTACAGAAACGTGCCTTGAGTTGTCCAGTGTCTGGTTTTAAGCATATAACGGACAACTCCCCGTACCTTAACACCGTTAAGATATGAACTGTTCTATATCCAATATAGAAACAGAGGCACTGATTTAATTGAACCAGATTCAAATCATGCAGCTGTCTCCAGTGCATGTCAACTAAATGGAAGGAGGCCGATCAGCGTTACTCAACTTAGGAATGCTTCCAATTATGAATAACCTGAAAGAGAAGAAAGATCTCTTAATCATTACTATCAACTGAATACCATGCACAAGTATCTACATCTTCGATCTCTTTGAAGAATCCCGATACTTGCTACACCTGGTTCTCTACTCTATTCAAATACCTACAACTTCTCAAAATTCGGACCCTGTGTTTCCACGAAACACCTGTCTAAAAACTAGAGAAGTCATAAGTAAACCGAATATAGTACGAGGACCTACCCCTTTGTCATGATGGACCCTGGACAACATACAATACTCTGTATAAGTCCCTTGAGTCTGATAACTCATTCACTGTGTGTCGTAGGTTGAAAACTGTACTTATGGTTAAGAAGAATTACACCGCTGTTTAATGCTCCTTACCTAACCATCCACTGATATAGGTAAATGTCGTAGACAAAATTTCAAAAAGGTATATCTCACTCTATAAAAATAGTCGTACAGATATATCAATTTGAAGTTGGTGCATAACAGCGGATATTCAAAACCAAATATTTGCCGACCGGCAAACAGCCCAGGTGATCTCCTCAAATATCACCGATTACAATGAATCCCGATATAACGAGGATGATCACCCAATTCCCAATAACTTAATCCCACTCATCATTTGTAAAAGCATACAGATGTGAGAATCATATCTGGTAAATACATACCCTGGAGTAAGTATCTAATCGGGAAATCAGTTTTCTTTTAACATTACACAGTGAAACTGAAACAATGGAATGTTTCGATGGGGTATCCTGGTATTCCTAGTAATGCCTCTTCCAGATTCACGACTGTAACCGTATAATTCTTTGCCATCTGTCCAAATCCCTTCATATGTCTTTAGTCATTACCTTCTGCACACCCCTTTAGGCCAAATGGTTTTCTTCCTTCCCTACCGTTCGTCACCAGCCTATGGTTTGGAAAAAGACTATCCAATAAGCATAATGGGTGTACTGTCCTAATCCTAGGAACAATCGCAATTTGAGAGAAGGTGAGGATAAAAGACAACCGAATGAACTTAATTCCTATTTCTCTTGAACCAGAATCCATCCCCGAACTGGAACAAGTTCCTTTCGAGTTCGTATATAACCATACGATGGAGTATCCAATAAACTGTGGATCTTCGTAGTGATACGGAGTGTTCTGGAGAAATACAAAGGTGATTTAGGATTGGCGAAGGAATACTTGGTTTGGTCGTGAATATCTGTTGCAATTTACTTTGCCCTCTTACTAATCCCTTGCTTTGTCTTAACTCAATACCTTCTGTACACCATCGTTAGGTTAATTGGTTTTCTTCATTCCCTACCGGTTGGCACCAGCCTAAGGTTTGGAAGAAGACTATCCAATTTGCGTAATAGGTGTACTACTCCTAAACCAAGGAGTACTGGCAACCTGAGAGAAGGTAAAAGGAAAAGAAAACTGAATAGTCCTATCCGTTTTCTCCAGAACCGGAAACCATCCTCGAATAAATCCCTTCGAGTTCGTATCTAACCATACGATGGTTTTGTCCAATGGAAGTGGACGTTCGTAGTAATACGGGGTGTCCTGGAGAAAAAGGGTAAAAGTAGGAGTGGCAATGAGGTTCGCAACTCTGACAATCCAAAAGCCAGTGTTAAGAAGGTTCGGTCAACTTGGTCACTGAGTCAAAGTCTTAGGGTCGGGTCAATGGTCGCTGCCAAAGAGAGAGAGAAAAGAAACACTCAGCGTGCACTCTAACCTAGATCAGAATGGTAACCAATTTATCTAATCTGGAAACCTCCCACTGTACCGTCAAATTCTCCTCCAAACCTAAAAGAAGAATTAGTCGGGGTCACCCGAGGAGTAAACTAACTCATCAGTGGGAATCGGGATCCAACTATCATCGCATGACAACGTGACGGAATCCGCTCATGGTGTCACACTCCAGAAGGTATGCGCATATCTGGCAAGTTTCAGTACTTTTGAAACTCCCGATGTGATTTCTGCCCCATGCTCTTATGACCTTGACTTTGGCCAACAAATCATAAGTCACATGTCAAGTTCTACCCGTCATTCTCCAGGTTGATTCGAATCCACCCGCACAAGCCCTTGACTTTGGCCAACAAGGCTATACGACTGTTCCAAACCAACGCATCTATCTATGCTGCATATGAATAACCAACAGCTACCAAACACTGTGCCTTGACTTTGGCCAACAAACACAGCTTGAATACTATTGACTACCCATATGAAACGACGGAGGGCTACGAATGGTTTCTGGCGAAAAACTTTAACGTAAAGAACTTGATATCGTTGAAGGAACTAATAGCTTTTTAAAATATAGTGACGAAAACCGTTGCTAAAGAGGTCACTCCCGGTGAAGGGATCTCGGCTCTTTCCCCGTAGAATGGGGTGCAGGATATTCCAACTGAATACCACGGTGCAAAGTAAAAGTAATCGGCTATAGTGAAGTTAATGCCCTGACGCAAACCTTTTGTCCAAGGGGTCACTCCCGGTGAAGGGATCTTGGCCCTTGCCTCGTCGACTGAGGAGCAGGATATTCCAACTGAATACCACGGTGCAAAACAAAAGTGAACGTCCTTGCAATAACAGCTTTTTGAAAAAGTGTTCCAACAACATCAGATTAGGTTTTTTTTTAACTTGCATTGATCCGAATCAATGCAGTCCCATCAATTGATCACACCAAAAAGAACGAAAATATACTGATGTACGTATATGCCATCCGCATTCGCCACTGGGTCCCGTCATTACCCGTTAGGTTAGCTAACTAACGACAGAGCGGGGACTGGACTAGCGCGGATGTAAAACATATACAACATCTACTAATATATATACCAATATATTATATTTCGCTCAAGGCGTGAAAAGAAATGCAACATCACAGAAATGTACAGCATCACAGAACAATACAGATATCTGGGATCCCCGGGTTTCACAGAGCCACTGCTGAAACCCGACGTTCCCCTGGTCGTGTGGATAGCCTGTGCAATGAAATCCTAGACCCCTACGGGCGCGGCAAGTCACCCGCCAAAACCTGAAGCGAGGCAGCCCCCTTCAGTGCCGTGAATGGACCACCCAGCACTTCACGGAATCCGGTAACTTGGGCACCCCACCTGGGTCATCCTGTACCCCCTACGAGTGCGGCGAATAGCCCGCCAATCCTAGAGTGAAGCCCCCTCCGTCTCAATGCCATGAGATGCGGGCTTGTTGCCCTCCAGAACCCGGCTATCCGTGCACCCCTCCACGGGGTAATCCTAGTACAGAAAGTAAAATATACATACAACGGGTACATCGACCGCAACCTGGTCGTGCCCCAAAATAATAATACAATCAGGCAGTGACGGCAGTCCACATGTCGGACGCTCGCCCCGCAATATCAAATGTACATAATACAACCGAACTGTACTAGCATTGCAACCAGGCTATCCCCCATGACCGATCCGCAACATCACAGCAAAAACAGAACATCAACGTGAAAATCATGTTCGCAAATCCGTCTAACCGGGCTATAGCAGTTGGACCGGATTTACCGATCGAGTGACATTCACGGTCGCAGATATAATGTAAATACTGTGAAATAATGTGTTTAAAATATCCGATCAATCAAATTTTAACAAGTGGGCCCCCAAACAATACTGTAGCACTCACAGAAATTATGGGCCCAAATTTAACATTCCAAAACCCCTAAAATCATCCCAGAAGCCCACTGTAAAAAACCGACCCACTGTATCCTCCATACTGCGGCGGAACCGCGGCAACAAGCAGGGTTTTGCCGCGGTTCCGCGCTCCACTGAGGAGATCAGTTTGTCGACTTTTTCCAGAACTCTTAGATCTTCCAGTACATCAATTTTATACAACCTGAAAAATTTTTCGACACTAAAAATTTCCAACAGAAAACTGATGTGATCAAAATACGGGTTTTGGAACTTTTTGATCGATCGGAAATGCAAACACATTACACAAAGCTAGACTAAGTTAATGGCGAGGCTCTGATACCACTGTAAGTGCACGGCGGCGCCCCGGCTGTCAATCCGACGGCCAAATGCGGAAGCGGTGATAAACTTTAATTTTTCTTGAACTGGCAAACCGCCGCGCACTAATACCCGGATCGAACCACTAACTAGTCCTAGCTAACTACAAGATAGGGAAGAGAAGTATACCGACAGATCCGAGTCCTCCGGTCTTCTCGTCGTCGTCCCGATCTCCTGCGGAATGTCCCGTCTCCTCCTCGTCGCCGGAAGTGCACCACATCGCCTACTTCTTTTACGGGCTCCCACCTCAATGCCGAGGCAACTTGGGCACGAAGCCGGCTACTCGACGTGCCCAAGATATGCTGTAGAATATCTAGAGAAGAAGTCTCATTTGGGGTTTTTGGAGCTTTGCCATTTGGTGGAAGAAAAGAGAGCAACTTTTTGGAATTGAGCTAGAGGACTTTTCTAGCAAACATGAGGAACCAAAATCCCACACATAAAATGAATCCCCTTACCAAGAATGGCCCCCCCTTTCTCATGTGTGATTGGAGAGAGAGAGCAAGGTCAAGGGGTGGGTGGAAAGCAATGATGAAAAGTGATGATGAGAGAACAAAACCCAACACTCCAAAAGCCAATCATAACCTACAAAGGTCAAGCCATCATGACAAGAAGAAGTCAAGGTCAATGAAAAGCTATCATGATACAACCAATAAGCAAAGACCCCCTCCACAAATGCTTATTTGCAACAATGCAAATAAGCCCTCCTCCACCAAACTTCGGCCAATGAACGATACAAAGGAAATTGGCCGAAACGGAAAGCAAACTGGCAACTCCAGAAAACAGGTCCCGTAATAAATTACAGGAAAAACCCCGATACTGTGCATACACACCCGCATCTGTATTTCGACCGAAATACAAATGCAATGAGACAAAATCTCCACTATACTATACTAGGATCCGGCTTATACCAAAGCCGGCTAGTAATATCTGTTCGATCCTGACCCGTGCAATACCGCACGTATCTGATCGAACCCTGCCATATAACCATACGGCCAGTAGTACAAACTGTCCGATCCTGATCCGTGCAATACCGCACGTATCTGATCGGACCCTGCCATATCTCCATACGGCATCTACAACCTTTCGCCCGAAAGCTGAGTAACTGAATGTGGGGGACTCTAAAGACTCGTCAACACCTTGGTTATGGATTTAACCACTAGCACGACAGAGGTATAAGCCAATACGTAACGGGCTACCAGGTATTGACTAAAAGGGACGTCTGTGAGCGAACTCAGCCAGACAACCCTACTGAGCCTGTCAGTGACAATATCCGTACAGTCCGGTCCGTTCGTCTATGAGCATCGCATGGCGGGCCTAGGGGGTTGGTAAAAGTCAGACCCCCAAAAGCGGTACAAGTCGTGTCGGAGTGTAGCCCAGAACACCCTGAGATACTACTGGAATACCTACCAGTAAATCTCCTTGCCTCGGCCGAGGGCTTCGTGTAATGGCTCTCCTAGACACAGCACGACCTCACCCCCAATACCGGGAGAGACGAACCCCTGAAGATACGCTCACTGCCTCCATGTGGCTCGGGACTGTACCCAACTAAAACCTGTTTGCACGACTCCTTTGAGCCGTGGTAGGGTAGTAATCAAAGTACAGTGGGAACTCACACAAGACAAATGACGATCCCCAAGTCGATGAACTAACCTGCACACATGTCACCAGGGAACTGCCATCTGACGTCTGGTATATGACCAACTGGCATGTTCCCGGCGAGTCCTGTCCGGTGTACTCATAACCTAATGAGCACCTGTATACATCTTAGGTGATCCAACTGACACCAGTGGCTTGTGAGACCGGCCACCGCCCCTCGTCGGGGTCTCGACTGTATACACTAGTCTACTCTGGAGTATCGATGCCCAATCTCGAAGCTCACACGACTAGGGACCATTTAAGGATATGCTTACAGACTGCCAGCTCCCACGTATATGATCGCCCTCATACTGCTGGTGGTCAAGCACGAATCCTAGGGGCTCTATCAACGTGTAATAGCAACTTATCAGGTCACCCAAAACAGTACACGATGATAAAGGTAAACCAGATAGCATACTATCATCTCGAGCAAGACTGTCCTACCGGGATAGGTCCTCCCTCAATCACCGCAATCACGTGCCTGTGATCCAATAATTGACTCTGAGGGCATTATCTCCAACAGTATTGACCGAACCCGCATGTTATACTGTGCTGGGGAACGTTGGTTCCGTTCTTTCTTATAAGAGTTATAGGAATGAACAGGTTATAGGGGAATACCAGGATTCCCATGCCACCCAAATGAAGAAAGTATATGTTGATGCATTTTCTTCGGGTGTGTTCGTTACTGAGAACTGTTTCTCCATTTGCTCTACGTCCTCGGTATTAGATACCGGGTCGGGATCCCATATATGTAATCAGTTACATGGGCTAAGGAAAGGTAGAGAACTTGGAGAAGGTGATAAAGACATTAGAGTTGGAAATGGTGCAATTGTTGCAGCTAAGATTGTCGGGGAATATCACCTTGTATTACCAACTGGTAATACATTGGTTCTGAACGAATGCTATTACATGCCGAACCTGATATGCAACATTATATCGGTTTCTTTATTAAGTAAAGAGGGATATAATTTTGTATTACAGGATAATGTTATGAACATTTTCCGTAACCAAAAGTTGGTTGGATCAGGCACGTTGTGCAATGGCATTTATATTCTAAATCAATCAACAGTTCTGAGCATAACAAACACACACAAGAGGAAGAGTTCTGAACTCAATGAATCCTTCTTGTGGCATTGTAGACTAGGTCACATCAATGTGACACGACTGGCTAAGTTACATAAGGATGGATATTTGAAACCTTTCGAACTTTCATCCTATGACACTTGCCAGTCATGTCTCAAAGGCAAGATGACCAAAACTCCGTTTACGGGACACGGAGAAAGAGTTACCGAACTCTTGGGACTAATACATGTGATGTATGTGGTCCCATGTCTACACATGCCAGGGATGGTTCTTCATACTTCATTACATTCACTGACGATCTCTCTAGGTTCGGGTATGTGTTCTTGATGAAACACAAATCAGAAGGTTTTGAGAAATTTAGGGAATATAAACAAGAAGTAGAGAACCAAACCGGTAAAAGTATTAAAATCCTACGATCTGATCGAGGAGGTGAATACTTGAGCAATGAATTCCTGGATTTCCTAAAAGAGAATGGGATTCTCTCTCAGCTGACTCCTCCATATACACCACAGCACAACGGTGTATCTGAACGAAGGAATCGCACCCTATTAGATATGGTGCGCTCTATGATGAGCACAGCTGAGTTACCTATTTCCTTCTGGGGTTATGCGCTGGAAACAGCAACATACCTATTGAATCAAGTTCCATCTAAATCTGTACCTACCACACCATTTGAGATATGGAGTGGGAAGAGACCATATTTTAAACGAGTTAAGATATGGGGTTGTCCGGCCTATGTCAAAAGGCAAAATCCGGACAAGCTCGAGGCACGGTCCGTTCTCTGCAAGTTTGTGGGATATCCAAAGAATTCTTATGGGTATTTTTTCTACCACAGTGAGGAACAAAAAGTGTTTGTTGCTCAACATGCCACCTTTTTAGAAAAGGAATTCCTTGAAAAAGAAATTAGTGGCAAAGTGGTAGAGCTGGAAGAGGTTCCAGATACACAAACCGTAACTGAAGATTTAGTGGAACCAGAAGATTCAGTAGCTCCCAATGAACCTCAGCCTCTCCGCCGATCTAGTAGGGTTCCTCGCCAACCTGAGAGATACTACGGTTTTCTCATGGACGGTGGGAGCGAGGATTGTATCATGGAGGATGATGACCCAACTAGCTTCGTGCAGGCCATCACGAGTGGGGACTCAGTGAAATGGCTGGATGCTATGCGGTCCGAGATGGAATCCATGTACACCAACAAAGTAAGGACTTTGGAAGTTGCTCCTGAAGGGGTAAAACCCATTGGGAGCAAATGGATCTTCAAGAAGAAACTTGGTGTAGATGGGAAAGTGGAGACTTTCAAAGCTAGACTTGTAGCAAAAGGTTTTCGTCAAAGACCAGGTGTGGACTATGACGAGACCTTTTCTCTAGTGGCTATGCTTAAATCCATCCGGATCATGCTTACCATCGCTGCTTATCATGATTACGAAATCTGGCAAATGGATGTTAAGACCGCCTTTCTAAACGGTGAATTAGAAGAGTGCGTGTACATGACTCAGCCAGAGGGCTTCGTAGACAGTGGGAGCAGCGGGAAGGTATGAAAGCTGCTTAAATCCATTTATGGAATAAAGCAAGCATCGCGGAGTTGGAACATCTGCTTTGACGTCGTTATCAAAGAGTTTGATTTCGTCAAAAATCCAGATGAACCTTGTATCTACAAGAAGGTGGCAGAGAGTAAGGTTGTCTTCCTCGTATTGTACGTGGACGACATACTCTTGATAGGAAATGATATTCCTATGCCGCAATCGGTCAAGCTCTTCTTATCACAAAGATTCTTAATGAATGATCTTGGTGATGCCTCCTGCATATTGGGAATAAGGATCTATAGAGATAGATCCAAACGGATTTTGGGATTGTCCCAATCCAGGTACATTGACACCATACTAAAGAGGTTTAGTATGGAAGAGTCCAAGCGTGGGAACTTACCCATGATCTCTGGAGTCACTCTCTCCAAAGAGATGTCTCCCAAGACTGATTTGGAGAGAGCTCGCATGCAAGGGATACCCTATGCTTCGGCAGTAGGCTCTATCATGTATGTGATGCTATGTACCAGACCCGATGTAGCATACTCACTAAGTGTAGTGAGCAGGTATCAAGCTGATCCTGGAGAGAGTCACTGGACAGCTGTGAAGAGCATTCTCAAGTACTTGCGAAGGACTAGAGATATGTTCTTGGTGTATGGTAACGGAGAACTCCAAGTGGAGTCCTTTACCGATTCGAGCTTCCAGAGTGATATGGACGACTCTAAGTCGCAGTCGGGCTTTGTCTTTACCCTTTACGGAGGGGCGGTTAGCTGGAAGAGTTCCAAGCAGGAAACCGTGGCAGACTCGACGATGGAGGCTGAATACATCGCTGCCAACGATGCTGCCAAAGAGGCTGTCTGGATCAAGAAGTTCATTACTGAACTTGGAGTGGTTCCATCCATTGAGCGTCCAATACCTTTGTATTGCGATAACAATGGAGCGGTGGCTTTGGCCAAGGAACCCAGGTCCCATCAGCGATCCAGGCATATTCTGAGGCGGTATCACCTGATCCGGGAGATAGTTGATCGCCGGGAGATCGAGGTCAGGAGAGTTGACACGAAGAACAACACGGCGGATCCACTCATGAAGGCCATTCCCCAGACACAGTTTGAGAGACTCTTCGGGATGCTCGGTATGCGATACTACAGCAGCTGGCCCTAGTGCAAGTGGGAGATTGTTAGTTGTATGTATGCCCTAGAGGCCAGTATTGTACAGATGATGTATATTATATTGGATGCTTGGACATATATAGAGATGACTTTCTTGCTCGATATGATAGTATGCTATCTGGTTACTCTTTATCTTAACATGTACACTTGTCTCTTTAAACTGTCTTATAGTTACATGTTGGTAAAGCCCTTAGGATGTGTACTTGACTACCTGGACTATGATGCAGATCATACTAGTGGGGACATGGTAGTCCATAAGTACATCCTTCAAGGTCCCTAGTCGTGGGTGTATCGAGACGGGGCATCGATATACCAGAGTAGACTAGCGTATACGCTTCTCGACCCATGTGATGGGCGATGGATGATCCCATATCCATTGGTGTTTGACATCAGAGATGGTATACGGGTGCTCAGTGGAGACTGGGTACACTGGACGGACTCGCCGAGAACTCCCAGATGGTATTATACCTCACGTCAGATGGCAGTTCTCAGGTGACACTTGTGCAGGTTAGTCTGTCGACCCGAGATCGTCATAGAGTCTTGTGTGATTCCCACTGTGCTTTGATCTCCACCTTACCACGTCCATGAGGGCGTGCAAAATGGTGGTCTTTGGGTACAGTCCCGAGTCACATGGAGGCAATGAGCGATAGGAGGGGTTTCGTCTCTCCCGGTATTGGGGGTTGATATTGCGCTGTGCTCGATTGGCCGTAACAGGGAAGTCCCTGGCCAGGGCTGATCAGAGATTTGCTGGTAAGTGTTACCAGTAGTTTCTCGACCCGTTATGAGCCTCACATCGGCACGACTTATCGAGTATTGGGGTCTGACGTTTACAACCCCTAGACTTGATATGCGACGTATCAGACGAACAGACCGGACTGTACGGTAAGTGTTACTGGTTGGATTCACAGGAGTGTGAGCGGGCTAGCTCGTCGATCTTCTGATCGCTCAATACCCGGATGGCCGTTACGTTTAGCAGACCGCTTGCGGCTTGTGGGTGCTTGATATGATCATCATCTGCTACCGGCGTATTGACGAGTCTTTAGAGTCCTACACAGAGGTTTCCTGGTTCAAGCGAAACGAAATAGGAGCGCATATGAGATATGTGCGGGACCGAGAATAATGCGTGTATGTGATACCGTATTTCATTCTCGCGATAAATGTTTCGATTGGTCATATTTGATATGACCTAGTTATCGAATCATTGATTCGATAAATCGATACATTGAATACTAGTCGGTTATGTGCGACATGACCGGATCGTTAAATCAAGTGTTGATTTAATGATTTAATGTATAATTATATATTTGATATATTACTTTGCATTAACTAGTATTGGTTCACTTTAAATGGATTTTCTCACTTGATGTGCAAATTGTATATGTGATATACTTTTGTGCACATGTTAGTATCATGTTTGATGATGCTTGCTCATTAGGTTAAGTGTATAGAATTAACCTAGGTTAAGAAAGTGATTAGGGTTTTCATTTATCCATTCTTTTATTTATTCATTTTTGGAAAAAGAATGGCATATGAATACAAAATGGTTGCTTTCATTCTTGAACATTGTTGAAGCTTCATGAAGCTTTGACTTTGTGACCATTTTGTCTTCACACTAAACCCTAACCATTATTCTAACCTTAGTCAATTCTCTACACATAACTATGGTTCACATTATGATAAGTTTGGTTTTTCTTTTCATTTTAAAAACAACTTATCATATTCTTTTCCTTCTTCTTCATCATCTTCTTCTTGAAAGCTTGATGCCATCAATGGCAACTTGACTTCCAAAGTGAGAAATCCAAATCTAAAGTCTACCCACCTCCTATTTCTTCACCCTCTACCTCTTGCCAAGTTGTTTTGGGTGTTTTCTTCACAAGTTTCACAACTTGGTGAAGTCGGAGCTTGAACTTGTGATGCCTCGACGTAGATCGTCTTTGACACGAAGCCGATGACCTATTCCACTCGCTTTCCCGATGAAGCCGATGAACGAGTCTAGGGTTGGAAAAGGACAGCGAGAGGACCACTACGTGGAGCCAAGGAAGTGGATATCCGGATCTACAAAGGTTGTAGCATCTAACTTTTAGTTAATTTGTTAACTAGTTTTGTATTTCGCCTAGAATTCTAGTCTAAGATCCGTGTTAGGGTTTCGCGGCACCCGTAATATTTGAAATTAGCATGTTCGATGCCTTGTGAGACCTCTCTAGGGTGCCTAGGAACCTTTCAAAACAAAGCATGTTAAACACTTTAACATCTAAGAGTTTGGGATTACAACCTTTGTAGTCCGGTCCTTCACTTCATAAGCTCCGTGTTGAGGTCCCTTCGCTGCGATCATCATATACCCGGACTCTAGAGAGGCTCCACGAAGAGAATGATGCAAACTTGCTTCCGATCTTCAATAACTAAGATGATCTACCTTGAAGTGTCTTTAACACAAGCTCTCACTCACAAATGAAGTGAACACCCTAATCTAAATGGCTAGGATAGATTAGGATGATGAAGTAGGATTTTAGCTCTCATTTATTTTCTTAATCTCACTCATTTTCATCACCTCTCAAAAAGCTAGAAAGCTTTTCAAGCAAGAAGGAAGAAGAAGAAGAAGCTTTTGTGATGAATAATGAATTGTTAGTAAGGTTAGAAAAGCAACCATGGATTAAGTATGATAACTTAACCCATGTAGAGAATGAATTATGGTCAAGGGTTGAGTTGGGTTAACAAAATATCTACAAAAATATCATAACAAAATATCTTTGCAAAATCAAAAACAAAAGCTTCTAGAACCTTCTAGAAAAATTAACCCAAATCAAACCTTAATCATGTTTAATCTCCACTAATCATGTTGCATTAATAACACTAACATGCTACAATATTATATATCATATATACAATATTTATTGTAACAAAATAAAATAATACAATTAACATATCTCGCATATATATCAATGTATTACCCGAGTGAGAAAAAGAGTCTTTTAGTGAGCTTATATTAGTTAATGTAATTTAATATATCAAATATATAATTATACATTAAATTATCGAATCAACACTTGATCCGATAATCCGGCTATTTCTTAAATAACTGACTAATATAATCTGTATCACTTCATCGAATCAACACTTGATTTGATGACCCGGCTATATCACATATACCCGGCCGATATCTCATATCGCGAGAATCTAATACGGTATCACATACGCGTATTGTTCTCGGTCCCGCACATAACATATATGTGCTCCTACACCATTTTTCCTGAGCCAAGAAACCTCTGTGTAAGACTCTAAAAAATCGTCAATACGCTGGCAGTAGATGATGATCATATCAAACACCCACAAGCTGCAAGCGGTCAACTAAACGTAACAGCCACCTAGGTATTGAGCGATCAGAAGATCAACAAGCAATCCTATACATTCTCCTACGAATCCAATCAGTAACACGCCCGTACAGTCCGGTCTCTTCGTCTGATGTGTCGCATATCTCGCCTAGGGGTGGTAAAAGTCAGACCCCAGTATCTTGATAAGTCGTGTCGATATGCGGTCTATAACAGTTCGAGAAACTACTGATAACACTTACCAGTAAATCTCAGCAACACTGGCCAGGGATTTCCAGTTATAGCCAATCGAACACCGCGCAACATCAACTCCCTATACCGGGAGAGACGAATCCCCTCCTATCGCTCATTGCCTCCATGTGATTCGGGACTGTACCCAAAAGCCATCTTTTTGCACGCCCTCTTGGACATGGTATGATGGAAATCAAAGCACAGTGGGAATCACATAAGACTCTATGACGATCTCGGGTCTACAGACTAACCTGTACCAGTGTCACCAGAGAACTGCCATCTGACGTGAGGTATAATATCATCTGGGAGTTCTCGGCGAGTCCACCCAGTGTACCCAGTCTCCACTGAGCACCCATATACCTTCTCTGATGTAAAACACCAATGGATATGGGATCATCCATCGCCCATCATATGGGTCAAGAAGCGCATACGCTAGTCTACTCTGGTATATCGATGCCCTGTCTCAATACACCTACGACTAGGAACATTTGAAGGATATACTTGGCGACTACACTGTCCCCACTAGTATGATCTGCCTCATAGTCCTGGTAGTCAAGTACTCATCCTAAGGGCTTTATCAACATGTAACAAAAGAGACAATCAGAGTACATGTTAAGATAAAGAGTAACCAGATAGCGTACTATCATGTCGAGCAAGAATGTCCTCCCTATATATGTCCAATCATCCACTACAATATACATCGTATGTAGAGTAATGGCCTCTAGGGCATACATATAACTAACAATACCCAACTTCTGTACTAACAGTTTCGCAAATTTTGTTCGAGAACTAGCCTCAATGAGTGGACCCGGCATAGTGCATCTCTATGTTTCTCCTTGAATATCAAATTCACGGAGATCAAATATCTTCCAAACCGAGTGATACCTGTCTTAGTATTTTCCTGGACAGACGATGGGATCATGTTCATAAATGAACAATTATATCTAGTGAATTCTCAGGCGGTATCCTTTGATGATTCATAATCAGTATCTAGCGCCATGACTACCTCAGTATCCTACATGGAACTCTTTCCAATATACCGCTCCTCAAAAGAGGTAAATTTATAACTTGCGACAGACGCTCTGTCTTCTATGAGAAGCAAGAATTGGTAACCACCTCTTTTCAGGAGATTGCCATTACCATACACCAAGAACATCGGATGCTCTTCATTTCTCCTCTATGTAGGATTAGCCAGACATCCATATCATATATGGAGAAATATATATGATCACCATTGGTTTACCGATTTGCAGCATAGGAACATCACTTCCCATCATGAGTATATCAACTACATACCATATCAGAAATTTGACAACACTCTCTACTACCTTCTTACAAACACCAGGTTCATCTCTAATTTTGATGAAGTCGAACACTTTGACCGTGTCATCAAAATAGATCCATTTTTGCTATGCCTGCTTTAGTCTAAAGATAGACTTAAACAACTTGCACACTTACTGCTACTCCCATTGACTAAGATAACCCTTTGGCAAATTCATATACATGTACATTTCTAAATCCAATTTATAAAGACGTTATAGTCATCTATCTGCCAGATATCACAGTCATGAAAAACAACAGCGGCAAGTTATATTCGTATGGACTTCAGCACAAACAATGAAATAATAGTTTCATTACAATCCACAACGGGTATTTAAGGAAAACTTTTTACTACAAGTCTATTTTTTTAGATCAGTATCTTTCCATCTGCACCGATCTCGAAAGATCTACTTACTCTTTATAGGTTTTACCCCTTCAGGTGCACCCAACAAAGTCAACATTTTGTTGCAGTACATGGAGTCCAACAAGGATAACTCGGCATCCAGCCATCAATCGGAAGTCACCACTTACCATGGCCTGCTGATAACTAGTAGGGTCATCATCACATGATGCAAGCCTCATTGTCACCGTCAACGAGGAAACCGTAGTACCTCTTAGTATTAGTTATACGTATGCCCTAGAGGCCATTATTATACATGTGATGTATATTATAGTGGATGCTTAGACATATATAGGGAGGACTTTCTTGCTTGACATGATAGTTGTAACGTTTTGAAAATCGTTTAGGTGAAATTTCGGAAAATCAGTAAAATAAGGGGGTTTTCCGTAAAAAGTCAAAATATAAATATCTTTTAATATAAAATTAAATATACATATTTTAGCTATGTAATTACTAGTATTTGGTGTTTATTGAGCCACTGGTAAAATTTATAATTTTCTGAATTTTTTTCCGAAATTAATTATTTTAATATTATTTTAAGCCGTCACTAATACATTTAATTAGGGAAAATTATAAATTGGAATGGGTTGAAACAAATTTTGTGCATCATAACACATTAAACAAAATTTTAACATGTTGTTTTTAAAATGAAAAGAAATTGTTAAACGGTTTTAGAAAATATTGAAGAAAAATGCTTAAATAGTGAAATTAGTGTAAATAGATATCGGGGTATAATATTTATCATTTTTCCCTCACCCACACTCACCCACACCCTCTCTCCTCTCTCCATATCAGCAGCCCAAGTTCCCCCTCATTTTCCCACTTGTTTTGCTAAAAGAAAAGAAATGAAAAGAAAAGAAAAGAAAACAAAGATAATAGTTAAATGAGTATGGGCTTTGACCTTGGGTTGACTAGATATCATTTTACCCACCACTCACTCTATCCTCTCTCCCACAATTTCTGGCCAAACTCCCCCTCCTCCAACAGCATCAGCCCCCGCATTTTTCCTTCTCTTTTCTCTTCAAAAGTTCATCAAAAATGCTTCAAAATCCATACAAAATCAAAGCTAAATCCAAATCCAACTCCTACCCATTTTTCCATAGCCTCTCAAGCATGGATCTTGGTGAAAAGTTTGCATTTTGGAGGTCATGTTGCATGCTAGATCTCTTGATCATGAGGTATAATTTTAACCTTATGCTTATATTGTTGTTTAATTGCTTCAATGTTAACAATTTAGATGTTTAATTGGGTTTTATTGCAAGTTTGGAAAATTCAAGACTAGGGTTTGAATTTAATTAGGAGTTTTATCATTATGTTATGGTTGTAATGAGGAGATTAACATGTAATTGAATGCAAAATCTAAGTTGGTTACTAGTTGCTAATTTGTTAGTTTAAAATCGTGATAGTTATGCTAAATTTCTAACTAGGTTTTTGAAATTTAATTAAATTGTGAAATTAAAATCTAGTTAGGGTTTTTAGCACATCATTAAGATTTCCATGAGTGGTTTAACATTTAAAAATATGCAAAATCTAGCTTAATTGTTAAATTGTGAATTTTGCTTTAAAAAGTGTTAAAATCGGATATTTTTGCAAACTAGGAATTTGGAATTTATACAAATTGATGAAAATAAATTATTGAAATGGTTTATATAACTTAGTTATGATATTTAGTGGATATTATGGCCATTAGTTTTGTTAAAATATCAAGTTTTGAATTAAAATGGTAATTAAGTGTTTTCTAGGTTTTGTGAAATAAACCGATTTGATCAATTCATTGGTTTTGATGATTTGCATCGTATTTCATATATTTTTAGTGATTTATGAAACCATGATTGGTATGTTTGGTGTTTTTCTCGATCAATCGGTGTTTGTACGCCGATGTTGAGGGTTTTGTGTTGGTTTGAGAGAGGAAAACATAGGTTTTGACCTATGTGAGATTAATGTGTCGTTTTGGCCATGAGTCGGATTTTAATGCGATACGGTGCGTTATGATTTGTAGGTACCCTCACGAAGACTTCGAGACGACAAGCAAGCGCGTGGCAACCTTGGCATCCGCAAGCGAAGATCCGTGAGTAGATTATATCTACGGGGGATGTCGGGTGGATGGCATATAGCACTCCCACAGTCTGCAGTATAGTTTATATATATATATATATATATATATATATATATATATATATATATATATGTTTATATAGGTGTTTTATAATACGAGAATGATTATTCATGATATGATTATATGTTCATGGATTAGCTTAGGGTTAGTTGCGAAACCCTAGAGTAGTTGTTACACCCACACACGCACCCACACACTTGCATACATTACTTTCTTGTGTGTAGATGGGGATGTGTATATATGTATATACGCATAGGTATGGGACTATGCATATATACATTCATATACAAATGCATTGATGATGAGGATAGTAATTGAGATTTGAGATGAGTCGATGAGTTTGGGCTTGAGGCCGTGAGATCGGTGATGTGACAGGGTTCGTATTTGAGATACGACATGATGCTTTAGCGGGTCCTTTCGACAGGGTGTTTTCATACACACGCATGTATATAGATAGATGGTATCAGTTTTGTATAAGACTTAGATCAGTACCCCGATCATGATATTTGATAAGGAGGACACCAGATGAATAATGAGATAAATGCGATATTGACCCGCACCCAGTTTGGGATGCCGTACGATGGATTTACCGTACGAGTTATATATTGATGATAGATCCGCACTCTTGACTCGAGGATGTCATAAGATATATTGTATCATACGTGGTACTATTGAGGCGGGATCGACGACTATATATATATGTTGATATATATCGACTTAGATCTAGGCGGTTTCCGTACCCCTTTCGATTTGATTGCTGGTTAGACCTGTAGTTTACCTAGTAGATGTTAGACTGGACCCGAGTCATACCTATTTTTCCAAAATTGAAGAATCGTGAGAATTTTAAAGACATGCCAACGGATACTACGGATATTTCAAAAGACGTACCTTTTCTTAAAAACACAGTAGCCCTTATTTTCAAAACACGACGATTCGTACTGTTTTAAACGGCAAACAGTAACACATGTGTAGTAGGGTAGATTCCTTATTATTACGCTTTTATTCATGTTCCGCAAATTATTACTGTTCGCATCACATTTGCATGTTTATATTGTACTTGCTTATGCCATTATTGAAATCATGCTGTTAGGACACCAGCAGCATTACCGATGACGCGTATGCTCCACGTACACTCGCTTGCCGGCTCACACACATCTTCATCGGTAATTGCCATGTCACGTACACTTTAGAAAATATTATTCGTTGACATAATTTGCTAGCTGAGAGTTGCCCTATGTTATCGCTTTCATATGCTAGTTTAATTATTGAATTCATTGCATGATATCAGATGCATTCATATATTCGCTGGTTATACGGTATTATGGACATTATGTCGGTTTTCACTTTCATTGACATGGTGATTTGATGTTTTCGGATCCGTCTTGAGATTTTCTGGATTTGGAAACTGCATGTGAAAGTTTTATAACTGATAATGTATTTTAAAGAGAAAATGCGGTTTTTGCTTGATATGATGAGTAGTGTCCACCATGATGTTTTCTCGGTTCTGAGATAGTTTTCGAGACTCGATTCGAGGAGTTGGATGAACCGTCTGCGGGTACATGGTGGACCCGGTATGGTACCCCGGGGCAAGAAGTTCGAGTAGTAGACGATGAGCCCGGCAGGGGCAGACTACCTACCGGTGATTTTACCTGGTGCGTCGGATATCCGGAGGATACCGTTCGTGTTCGTTGGATTGATGATATGGGCCGATCTGGACAGACGGAGCCCTAGATATCGAGATTTGAGATACAGAGATATTGAGATTTGATACTGAGATTTATGTTTTGTGTCGATGCTTGACACTGATTTCTCTGTTAATTTCGTTGATGATACCCAATTTATATACATACAGGAATCTCATTAAATAAGAAAACAGTTTTTCCATCATGATGTATTCTGCTTTCATTTGTATTGCAATTGCATATCGGATTCATGCATTCATACATCACATATATAATATGTCTCTATCTGGAGTACTGACACCACACGTAGTGTTGCACTTATATGTAGATGTATCAGGATATTATTTGAGGATATTACTTGATATGACCTAGGATAGCGTTATTCATGCGATTTCTACACGTAGATGTTTTCTACTCACGAGTTTCCTACTCACGAGTTGGCAACTCACCCCCGTTGCGCCAAAATTTTCTTACAGGTTAGATGTACAGGTTTCATTGGCAGTTGTTGGCACATCATTTCATTCAGGGTGATTGCTTTGCCAGGTGGGTTCTTTTGTATCAGGACTACCATTGTATATGTTATTTCATTGTATCTAGTAAGCTCCATAAATCAGATTGTATATTTGAGAGAGTTAGAAGACCATATTTGTTATTCTTTCGACCTTTGAGTCGTGCGTTGTATTATTCTTGGGTTTTCTTGATGTTTTGAGTTTCTTTTGAGTTTTTATCCTCGCCATTTGGCGTTGTATATTATATTGCTTACGTGGTTGTGACCGTCGATTGACGAAGAGTTAGCTCCCGCTTGGGGATGCCTTTTTGTTGCATTTCGTATACTATTCATGTTGTATCCCGTTTGGGGCCAGTATTTACAAAGGAGACTCAGCCGAAATTTTCAGAAAATACTTGAGATTTTAAAAAAATACATACTTCGGCCTATGTTGATTAAAACTACTTTCTTTAAATTGGTTTTTCCTTCACTCTACTCTTCCTTGGTTTTAATTTCTGGGTTTTTTCTTACTTAGATTACGTACGCCTCGAGACGTTTCGTAATTTAAGTGCCGGTCATGTTCCGTAGTTTTCGGGTCGTGACAAAGTTGGTATCAGAGCGTTAGGTTTTACCTTCGGAGTGTAGAATGACCCTTGGTTGATGGAGTAGGTAACTTAAGTAGAGTGATGTACCGTGTGTATGTTCCGCGGCATACTTACGATAAGCTACTCCGCTTAAGAAGCCTTAGGATTTACATTTCCTTGCACAGTATTATATTCATTCCTATGATCTATCCTCATCAGTACCAGTTATTGTTTTGTTACCACGGTTGCACGGGCAAAGAGAGTTGCGGCTAGAGTTGCGGTCAGCACGAGCTCGTCACGAACGAGGACTGACCAGGGCGTGATTCCAGGGACATACGATTGCATAGGGAGGTGTCGTTTTATTGCGTTTTCGTGCTATGAGCGTTTGATGGATCGCTTTTACGAGATTTCTCGGACGTACAGATCAGCACCAGAAGATTAAGCCACTGGTAGAGGCCAGCCAGGATGTGATGTCCGTTAATGCACCGTATTTTGATGATTGAGGTACTGTTCAGCGTGCGGACGGAAGATTCAGTTGCTGCTGCGAATAATGAGATATCGCCTCAGTTGTTTGAAGCTAATGCCACACGAGTTATACTTCGAGATATGATAGAAGATCGCTAGTCACCTATGATTTATTGCCTACCCCGATGCGAGGTCATCAGATTGGTTGTTTCCAGCTAGAGGCGACTTCATGCTGATACGTTGAGAGTCGATATAGACGATCGAATGTCAGGAAACCATTTTCCAAGTTTAAAGCATTCGGAAAACAATGCAACCAATTCTACGGACCCTCCAGAAGAATGAAACCCTAACTCGACTTAATGACCATGGAACGCCGGTGAACCTTAGGGTTTGCGGCAGTTTAGCGGTGCCATTAATGAGGCTTGGGTCTGCCCTTCTACGGTTGGTCTATAGGTGCTGTGGCATATATTTGATACTATTAAACTGTGTTGGGTTACGGCGGCGCCCCGACCGTCAAAACGAGGCCAAATGCGGAACAAAAAACTTTTTACAAAACCGGCGCAACCGCAAGGAAAATACCCGGATCGTTCCATTAACCATAAACTAGAAAAATGTAAAAGAGTTTAGAAAGATTGTACCGATCGATCCGTGTCCTTCGGTCTTCAATCTCTTTCCCAGCTCCTTGCCGTTGTCCCGACAAGTCCGCTCTCCAGTCTAGCCAGTCGGAATGGCACCACGTCAAGGATTTTTTATACGGGCTCCCGCTTTGAACTGAAGCAACTCGGACATGAAGTTTGCTAGCCGACATGTCTAAGTTGAAGTAGAGAAAAGTGTAGAATATTTTGTCTCAAGTCACCCAAGCATTTGGGTGGAGGGAAAATGAAGTTGCCAAAAATTGAAATGTGAGCACATAATTTTTTTCCAGTGAAGTAAGAATGAGGCTCGGCCAAGTTCACAGAGAGGGAAGAAATGTGCACTGGGGAATTTCCAATGTTGGAGATGATATGAAAAGGTGCTCTGTTCAAAACAAAATGGAAGTGGGTGACGTTTTATATCAATTACACCACATGAGAAAAATAATACCAAGGTCATATCTTTCACCACGGTAAACCCCTTGCAATTTACAAGGCTGGCAAAAATTGCAAAGAGGCCCCCCCACTCAGCCACCTCACCGCACCCACCAAATAGAAAACCCAATCAAAGGAGGCCATCCCTCATTAAATGATGCATAAGCAGCCCCCATTCCCTCGAAATGTGCAGCCCCCACAGCTGCATGGATTTCAGTGCAAGAAAGAATGGTTAAAACTCACAATAATTAAAACTCAAATCAATATGTTAAAGACGGGAAAAAAACTGGCAACTCCGAAAATAATCCCGTAACGAATTACGAGATTACCCCTCAACGGTAACTACAAACCTTCATTTGTGTTCCGATCGAATACAAATGCAATGAGACAAAAATATTCTTATAATATAATACTAGAATCCGGCTTAAACCAAAGTCCGCTAGTATTATTCGTCCGATCATGATCCGTGCACAAGTGCATGGATATGATCGAACCCCGCCATATATCCATACGGCCTCTACAACGTTTCGCCCGAACTTGGGAAACTTTCTGTGGGGGACTCTAATGACTTATCAATACACTGGCACTGGGTATAACCACAAGCACGTCGGTGGTACTAGCTGTACGTAATGGTTGCCCATGTATTGATCGGAAGGGAAGCTGACGAGCGAACTCATCCAGAAACACTAATGAGCCTGACAGTGACAATATCCGTACAGTCCGGTCAGTTCGTCTATGAGTATCGCATATCGGGCCTAAGGGGCTGGTAAACGTCAGACCACCAATAGCGGTATATGTCGTGTCGGAGAGTAGCCCATAACACCCTGAGATACTACTGGAATACCTACCAGTAAATCTCGATTACCCTGGCCAGGGATTTCGTGTAATGGCTCTCCTAAGCACAGCGCGATCTCACCCCCAATACCCGGAGAGACGAATCCCTGACGATCCGCTCACTGCCTCTATGTGGCTCGGGACTGTACCCAACTAAAACCTGTTTGCATGACTTCTTTGAGCCATGGTAGGGTAGTAATCAAAGCACAGTGGGAACTCACATGAGACAAATGACGATCTCAAGTCGACAGACTAACCTGTACGCATGTCACCTGGGAACTGCTATCTGACGATATGTATAATACCAACTAGCATGTTCCCGGCGAGTCCTGTCCGGTGTACTCATAACCCAATGAGCACCTGTATACATCTTAGGTGAACCAACTGACACCAATGGATTGTGAGACCAGCCACCTCCCCTCGTCGGGGTCTCGACTGTATTCAATAGTCTACTCTGGAGTATCGATGCCCTGTCTCGAAACTCCCATGACTAGGGACACTTTAAGGATGTGCTTATAGACCCCATCTCCCACGTATATGATCGCCATCATACTTTTGGCAGTCAGGCAAGAATCCTATGGGCTCTATCAACATGCAATAGTGAACTAAAGCATGTACACGATGATAAAGACAAACCAGATAGCATACTATCATCTCGAGCAAGACCGTCCTATCGGTATAGGTCCTCCCTCAATCATTGCAATCACGTACCTGCGATCCAATAATTGACTTTGAGGGCACTATATCCAACAATCTCCCACTTGCAATTAAGGCTAATTATTGCGATGTCGCGTACTCACAGCTCGTGTGATACCGAACATCCAACTCCTCTACTTATCAGTTTCACAAATCTCGTTTGTAAAACAATTGTGTTCGAGAAATATCCTCAGTGAGTGGATCCGCCCTGATGTTTCTTTCTCTGTCTCTCTTTGTCTCAAGTTCGCTGAGAAAGCCATCTCCCGAAATGAGCAATACCTGTCTTAGAATATGTTGGATATCTGATGGGACCCAGTTCATAAATGAACTCCAAATCCAGTAAACCTCTTAGACTGTATCATCAACTGAATTTAATCAGTATCCAGCGCCATGCTTCCCTCAGTATCCTGTTGGACCACCTGTCAAAACTACTGCCCCTCGTCAGAGGGAAAACTGTAACTCTGACAGTCACTCTGTCATCCAAGTCTCCTTGGAAGCCTGGAATGATAACCGTCTCCCGAAGGAGGCTGCCGTTATCAAATCCTTATAACATCCACTTATGTTCATAAACCGCTTCCTTACTTTTCTCCAGGATTGGATTAATATCTCAATTTATTGCATCTATTGCAAAAACAACATCTGGTGTGGTACTTGACATCTCATGATTGACTCAATTGCCTAAGCAAGTGATATGCCAATCATGCACATCCCTCTCCCCTTTAGTCTGTAAGACACCTTAAGAGAGGGTGACACCATCACCTGCAGGTTTACCACCATGCCAGGAGTCGTCCATTCTAAATATCTTTAGAATACTTTCTAAATACCCAGATTGGGAAACTACCCAAATCTAGATCTAAAATTATAGATCTAGTAACCAGAATCCTTGATATTATATCCATATCCTATGTAGAAAAAACACCGTGTGACAACCACAGTATAACCGATCGTAGTATATGAATTTTACTTCCTACAATGTGTATGTCATCCAAGTACCATGACATCACACCCTACTACCTTCTTAACAGATCCATCTTCTATTCTGATGAAGTCAAAGCCAATCATGCAAGTGATATGCCAATCATGCACATCCCTCTCCCCTTTAGTCTGTAAGACACCTTAAGAGAGGGTGACACCATCACCTGCAGGTTTACAACCATGCCAGGAGTCGTCCATTCTAAATATCTTTAGAATACTTTCTAAATACCCAGATTGGGAAACTACCCAAATCTAGATCTAAAATTATAGATCTAGTAACCAGAATGCTTGATATTATATCCATATCCTATGTAGAAAAAACACCGTGTGACAACCACAGTATAACCGATCGTAGTATATGAATTTTACTTCCTACAATGTGTATGTCATCCAAGTACCATGACATCACACCCTACTACCTTCTTAACAGATCCATTTTTTATTCTGATGAAGTCAAAACCCATGACTGTCACATCAAAAATAGATTATCAATCTCCGCTATATCTGCTTTAGTCTATAGATAGACATAAGCTACTTATCCACTATGCTTCCGCTTCTCCCACTGACTACAACAACCCTCTGGCAGAATCATATACACGTGCACTTCTAAAGCTAGTTTAGAACGACGCTATACTCTTCCTCTCGCCGGGTCTCATAGTCTGGGACATCAGTAATGGCAAGTCTGGGTAAACAAGAACCTTCCTGTCACCATCCTTGAGACTACCAGAGTGTCTCTCGGGTGCCTGAGGTTACCCACCATATCTGCGGAGTGGCTAATGGAATGTCAATCCTGATTGAATCTCTAGGTCCTATTAAATTTTCCGTAATCGTTTGCGGTTCTGGAATCACTTCCAGTTCTACCATACTCCCACTTCTGTTTTCTGAAAAAGTCCATTTTACTAAAACTGTGGAGAGTCAAGAACAATATCACTATTGATCTTCTAGATGGTAGAAAGTTAACCCTCGTCAAAGCCCGGGTTAACCCACAAACTGCCATTACAGAAACGTGCCTTGAGTTATCCAGAGTCTGGTTTTAAGCATAAGCCGGACAACTCCCCGTACCTTAACATCGTTAAGATATGAACCATTCTATATACCATATAGAAATAGAGGCACTGATTTAATTGGAACCAGTTTCAAATCATGCAGCTATCTCCAGTGTATGCCAACTAAATGGAGAGAGGCCGATCAGCATTACTCAACTTAGGAGTGCATCCAATTATAAGTAACTTGAAAGAGAAACAAGTTTCTCAAAACCATTACTATCTTCTGAATAGTAACCACACGTATCTACATCTTCGATCATCTTGAAGAATCCTGATACTTGCAACACATGGTTTTCTACTTTATTCCTGTACCTATAACTTCTCAAACATGGACCTTGTATTTCTACAAAACACTTGTCTAAAACTTAAGAAGTCACAAGTAAACAGAATACAGTACGAGGACCAACCTCTTTGTCCTAATGGACACTGGACAATATACAATACTTTGTATAAGTCCCCTGAGTTCAATAACTCAAACCCTGTGCGCCGTAGGTTGAAAGCTGTACCCCGGCGATTTCCTCAAATATCACCAATTACAACGAATTCCGATATAATGAGGATGATCACCTAATTCCCAATAACTTACTCCCACTCATCATCTGTAAAACCATACAGATGTGAGAATCATACCTGGTAAATATATACCCTGGAGCAAGGGTCTAATTGGGAAATCAATTTTCTATTAACAATACACAGTGAAACTGAAACATTAAAATGTTTCGAAGGGTTATCCGGGTATTCCTAGTAATGCCTCTTCCATTATCCAGATTCATGACTGTAACCGTATATTTCCCTGTCATCTCTCCAATTCCCTTTATTTTTTTTTAGTCGTTACTTTCTGTACACCATCGTTAGGCTTAAAGGTTTTCTTCCTTCCCTACCATTCGGCACCAGCCTATGGTTTGGAAGAAGACTATCCAACAAGAATAATAGGTGTACTCTCCTAAACCTAGGAGCACTCGCAACCAGAGAGAAGGTAAGGATAAAAGACAACTGAATAAAGCTTATTCCTATTTCTCCTAAACCAAAATCCATCCTCGAAGAAGTTTCTTCGAGTTCGTATATAACCATACGATGGATTTATCCAATGGAATTGGATGTTCGTAGTGATACGGGGTGTTCTGGAGAAATACAAAGGTGAATTAGGAGTGGCGATGAGATACGTGGTTTGGTCGTGAATGTTAACAGTCGCAATTTACATTGCCCTCTTTCTGATCCCTTTATTTGTCTTTACTTATTACTTTCTATACACCCAACTTAGGCGAATTGGTTTTCTTCATTCCCTACCTTTCGACACCTGCCTATTAAATGGAAGAAGACTATGCAATAAGAGTAATAGGTGTACCCTCTCCTAATCCTAGGAGCCTGATTGATTCTATTTCGGTGTGTATTTAAGAAAATGAATAGAAATCACAACCAAAAAATTATTTGACCGCAATCAACTACGGTGTCGGATGTAGATCGTTAGCGAGTGCGGATCGTCCACAGGGATTGTGCGATTCGTTTGTAATTTTGATTTGTTTGAATTGAAAAGTTAATAGAAAAGAAAAGAAAACATGATTCAAGATTTTTATCAATAAGTTTCAAGTGTCACTATTCTAATCAAGAATCAAGAAAATGATAAAAATCGAGAATCGAGTTTCGATAGAATTCTAATCACTTTAGGGTTTCATGATTTGAAGTAAAGCTCGTAGGAATCGAGCAAATTATAGATGTGATGAAGATTCAAGATTACGATTTCTTATCTAGTAACAAATTGGTGCTAAATCGATGTTGAATTCATCGAGGATCAAGGATCTTGCGAGGAATTAGGGTTCCTCATCCTATCCTTTGTCCTTTCGATGAATAACATTCACTAGATAGCTTCTTGAAAGTCGAATGATCAATTGTCGATCTCTAGATCGTGCGAAAGGAATCAAGAACACATTCGCATCGATCTAGATCATCGATCAATCGATTTTCAAGAATTTACAATTGTTTTAAGACTTAAGGAAACGTTTAACAATTCATCAACATCATCATTTTACAATTGTTTTGATTCCTCCACGAGCGGAGTTTTATGCAAGCATCATCACAAAGTACATATTCAAGAATCGAAATGAATCAAAATGCTTTGAATTAAAAATAAGCAAGTTAAAGAATCTTCACCTTCATTACATCAACAAGTAGTTACAACTCTGAAGATTTACAAGAGGTAGGAACTTCGCTCGTCGAATCTTGCATCGCTCGGCTTCTTGAGTCTTGGATCGCTTCGATCTCGTGCTCCGTTGAATACCGGCTTTGCTTCTAAAGGATATTTGAAGACTTGTTTTGCTTGAACTCCATGGATTTTGAATTGGGTATTTCTAGATTGGATTAGGGTTAGGGTTTGTAGGTGGCAAGAATGTGGGTAGATGAAGAACTAGGGTTTCTAATCAACAACTAATGATCAACCCACAAATGATTGATTTACAATATATGAGTCTATCTAAGATTTATGATAATTTTCCATGAGTCCTTAGGGGTCTATTTATAGGTTTTCCAAACCCTAGGTCTAGGTTTTTGAATTTGCAATTCCCTCCAAAAGTTTATTGTAAGTTAGTTAGGAGCTTTAGCTTAGACTTTAAGCTAGGAATGTTTAGCTTAGAAACCCTAAGTTTGCTGAATTGGCAGAAGCTTCAGGAGTATTCTGGAACTTGCAATGGCTTGAAGAGCTTCTGGAAGTGAGGTAGGAGTTTTGAAGCAGTTTTGGGGTGGTGACGTGGACAAGCCGCCGCGGAACCGCGGCTCAAGGCGGCTCCGGCCGTGGTTCCGCGGCCATATGGTGGCCTTAGGGCTTGAGACTTCATATGCTGCTTTGTGTTGTCTTTTGATGTATTTACTGCTATGTTGAATCTCTGAATTCTTTTTAGATCAATACCAGATTCCAAATCCATGAGTTGGCGTCTTTTTAACAGTCTTCATTTATAAATTTGACCGATCTTCTGTAATGTCTTGCACTGACTTTGAAACACAAGTTGCGATATATAGGAATGATGCCATGCTATGAAATGCAGTCGATTTCCCTTATAGTGCCGGTTTTAAAGTCTAACACATGTAATCTGATATTTTACAACTGTTTCGCTAATATGTGTTATATGAATGCCGAACACTTCTATATGAATGCAAATGATAGGGAAATTGCCGGTTTAAAGATGCAGTATTTTCGACTGATCAAATTCCCCCAAACTTATTTTCGATCGTCTCGAGCGAACTGTTTTATTAAAAAGAAAGGAGAAAATAAAGAAAGAGAAAAACTAACTAGCACACTTTCGTAGGTAACACGATTGCACTGAGCACGTGCAACAAGCCTTTAAACCTCTAGGTGTCCCTAGTAGGAGTGTTGTCTTCTGAGGGTTTTCAGCGGATTGCACCCACAAAATCCAATAATAAAAGGAAGATCATGAATATTACATTTTAAAGAAAAGAATTGTAAAAGAAAGGCTTTGAAAATTAGGGTTTCCAACTAAGCTAGCTTTTCGGTTGTCATGAGCCCTATCTTAATAGTCATGAAAAAATATCGGAAATCACGTCCTCCCTCAATAAAATATCGTCTTATTCTTCATTCCTATCTTTCTTCCAAACATCGATCATATAACCCTGCGTGTGTGTAAAGACATCCCTACACCCGGAGAATTCAATTCAAGCTATCATACTCTTGCCCATCAGCTTCAGTACTTTTTAATTAATGAATATTTAGATGAGATTGCTCACACACTTTCATGCGACCGTTAATACTTCTTGAGGTACTAACCGACCGATTACTCCTGTGCTTGCTTACTTGGTGTATTTTCCTCGTCTTGCACCACCTAAGGCTTAGCAGTGACTCCCAGACCAGTTGGTCTTAGGGCACTAGGTGAAGAGGCACCCTCTATATATTTTTTATTGCTGCCTTGGCGATAACAAAACCAGTGTTCATTTTTCTCACCACTTTATATTTTCTTCAATTTTTTTATTTCCTTCATACTTTTGGCTTTAAGACAAGAGCATTTCAAGGTATCCTCTACTATCCGAGGCTTTAAGACGTGTATAAGTGCGAATAGCAGGGGATCAACGTTCAAAATGTTTGGCTTCTAGAATAGAAACTATTTTTCAGACTTATTTTTATCCTCAGATTAGTGACGTCTTTCATCTTACTAACCCTTGGCACAACGGCTCATAACTACTTATTACTAGTTCGTATAAGAAAACTTCTAATTTTCTTGGTTTTCTTAAATTTTTCTAATCTCATGGATGTAATTTTTCACTATCTAATCTTTCATTATCTTATTTATGTACAAAAATGTTTAAATGTTAAAATATTTTTTTATTTTGAATTTTTTTAAAAAAATTTATAGGTTTTTAAAGAAATGTTTTGTGCTTATGCAAATGATGCAAAAATAAGCACAAACCTCCCCCAAACTTGTTTTCAACAGTGTCCTCACTGGTTCCATCCATTAAATCTTGAAAAACCTGTAAGCTTGGGAAGAATTTATTAGTGGGGGAAAAATATTTAAGTGAAGAACTTCCCCTAAACTTACTCTTTTTACTCACCTCCATTCAAAAGATGATGTAGTGATATGCAGGACATGAAGGTGAGACGGAGGAATTTTTATCCAAATAAAATGGCTCCTGTAAGAACATGAGCTCCTCCGTGGGGTCAGTGGAAAAATACGGCTTTAGTCTATGTCCATTCATTTTGAAAAATGTGCCGTTTTTAACATTTTCTACTTCTACTGTCCCGTGCGGGTATACAGACCGCACAACAAAAGGTCCCTTCCACCAAGATCGGAGCTTACCCGCGTGAAGGTGTAGTCGTGAATCATAAAGAAGGACTTGTTGACCAGGTGAAAATGTTTTCCTCAAAATGTTTTTATCATGAAAAACCTTAGTCCTATTCTTTACGATTACAATGTTATCATAAGCTTCATCGCGGAGTTCGCTTAGCTCATTAAGTTGCAGCTTCCGAAAGTTGTAGGCTTGGTTTAGGTCAAAGTTGATTTCCTTAATAGCCCACAATGCTTTATGCTCAATCTCGACGGGTAAGTGACATGACTTCCCAAACACTATCCTATATGGAGACATCCCTAGGTTGGTTTTAAATGCAGTTCGGAATGCCCAAAGAGCATCCATCAGTTTGGTCGACCAGTTTTTTCTATTCTTAGCAACAGTCTTCTCCAGGATTAGTTTGATCTGTCTGTTTGAGATTTCAGCCTGCCCGCTCGTTTGGGGATGATAGGGTGTAGAAAGTCGGTGGTTGATTAAGTATTTCCGCGTCAATGTCTCGAAAGACCTGTTACAGAAATGTGTCCCATTATCGCTAATAATAGCACGCGGGTGTCCAAATCGCGAAAAGATATTCTCTTTCAAGAACCTAATGACAACTTTCCTGTCATTAGTGCGACATGGAATGGCTTCAACCCACTTTGAGACATAATCAACCGCCAGCAGTATGTACAAATTCCCAAAGGAGTTGGGAAAGGGACCCATAAAATCAATGCTCCAAACATCGAATATTTCAACAACCAGAATGGGTTGCTGAGGCATTTCATTTCTCTGGGAGATTCTACCCGTGTACTGAAATTGTGTACATGTTTTGCAATAGTCAAATGCGTCCTTGAACAAGGTCGGCAAATAAAATCCACATTGCAAAACCTTTTCCGCCGTCTTTTTAGGACCGAAGTGACCCCCACAGGCCTGATCATGACAAAAAGAAAGAACACTCTTGAACTCTTCTTTCGGGACACAGCGACGAATGATTTGATCAGGACAATACTTAAACAAATATGGATCATCCCAGTAAAAGTGTTTTACTTAGGATAGAAAACGGTATTTGTCCTGTTTTGACCAATCGCTGGGTATAAGTCCCGTGACAAGATAGTTCACTATATCCCTGAACCAAGGTTCATTGGATACGCTCAAAAGTTGTTTGTCAGGGAACGAATCATTGATCGGCAAGGTCACAGGGGAAGAAGAGATGCGTGAAAGATGGTCGGCTACTACGTTTTCACATCCTTTCTTATCTTTGATAACAAGATCAAATTCTTGTAGTAGAAGAATCCAACGTATTAGTCGACCTTTTGCATCTTTCTTCGCCAAAAGATGTTTTAAGGCGGAATGGTCAGTATACACAACTATAGGTGAGCCAATTAAGTAAGGCCTGAATTTTTCTAATGCAAAAACAACCGCTAAAAGTTCCTTTTCGGTGGTTGTATAGTTGATTTGTGCATCATTCAGGATCTTACTCGCATAGTATATCACGTGTGGCATCTTCTCAATGTGCTGTCCTAAGACTGCACCAACTGCAAAGTCGGATGCGTCACACATCAGCTCAAAGGGGTAGTCCCAATTTGGAGACGATAGAACAGGGGCTGAAGTGAGTGAGTGTTTAAGTGAGTCGAAAGCTGTCTCACAGTCCGAGTGAAAATGGAAGGTCGTATCCTTGGCCAGGAGAAGAGTTAAAGGTCTACCAGTTTTGCTAAAGTCCTTAATGAATCTCCTATAAAAGCCCGCATGGCCAAGGAAAGATCGAATATTTTTGACGCTTTTGGGATGAGGGAGGTTTTGAATGACATCTATCTTAGCTCTGTCAACCTCAATGCCTTTCTGTGAAATATCATATCCAAGAACAATTCCTTCTTGGACCATGAAATGGCATTTTTCCCAGTTCAAAGTTAAGTTCTTCTCTTTGCAACGAGTAAGAACAGCGTCAAAATTCGATAGGCAATCAGAAAAAGAGTCTCCAAAAATCAAGAAATCGTCCATAAAGATCTCCAGACAATTCTCTACCATATCAGAGAATATCCCCATCATACACCGCTGAAAGGTAGCGGAAGCATTGCATAACCCAAAGGGCATGCGACTCTAAGCAAAGGTACCAAAAGGACAAGTAAAAGTGGTTTTATCTTGATCCTTTTTGGCGATGGGGACCTCATTATAGCCTGAGTATCCGTCCATAAAACAATAATACTCTCGTCCTGCTAAGCGTTCCAGCATTTGATCAATGAATGGTAGAGGAAAGTGGTCTTTCCTCGTGGCAGCATTGAGTTTTCTATAATCAAAACATACACGCCACCCAGTATGGGCGCGTGTCTGAATCAACTCATTTGCCTCATTGGTTATAACAGTGATGCCGGATTTCTTAGGGACGACATGTATAGGACTCACCCATTGGCTATCGGAGATGGGGTATATAATACCATTATCTAGGCATTTGACGATCTCTTTCATCACAGCTTCCTTCATGAAGTGATTCAACTGTCTCTGTGGTTCTCGGGTTGGTCTGGCATCATCCATCACATGTATATGATGTTCAACAATCAAGGGACTAATCCCTTTGATGTCCGCCATAGTCCAACCAAACGCCTCTTTGTTAGATCTCAATACCGATAAAAGTGCATTCTCTTGCTCTGATGCTAGAGAAGCGGATATTATAACCGGTAAAGACTCCTTCTCACCTAAATAAGCATATTTAAGATGAGAAGGTAAAATTTTGAGATCTAATTTAGGCGGAGAAATGATAGAAGGAGGGATCATCGAGTGAGTTTTAGAATTACGAAGAAGCTCAGAGCCTGTGAAAGATACAGACTCGGGTGGAGAAAAGTCAGGAGTGCAGGACTCAAGTGTAGGAAAAGTGTCCTCACTAAGATCATGTGTAAGGTCAAACAGAGATGTGGTATTGTCCTCGAGATCAGTAAAGCAAAGTTCCTCAGCTCCGCAACTATCGGGAGCGATCTCGTGGACAGAGCACACATCGAGAATATGAGCAGAGGGTTCTGATGGCTGACTTCCAACTTTGTAGATGTTTAGTTCAATGGTCATATTTCCAAATGATAAGTTCATTGAACCATTTCTACAGTTTATAACAGCGTTGGAAGTGGCAAGGAAAGGACGACCCAGAATCACCGGAATTTGGCCCCGGGGGTTTGCTACAGGCTGTGTTTCGAGCACAATGAAGTCTACAGGGAAAACAAATTCCCCGACCTTTATCAACACATCCTCTAGTTCACCTCTTGGTTTGGTGATTGAACGGCCTGCCATTTGGAGAATGCAGTGAGAAAGTTTCAGCTCTCCAATCCCTAATTGCTCATATACAGAATATGGAAGTAGGTTAACACTTGCGCCAAGGTCTAAAAGAGCACGATTTATGTTTTTACCCCTAAAAGAAATCGATATTGTAGGAGATCCTGGGTTCTTTCGTTTCTTTGGTAGCTGGGGAATAAAAGCAGTGCTAATATTATTAGACATAAAGACCTTCTTCGGCACTTGAGTCTTCCTCTTCCTAGTGCACAAGTCCTTAAGAATTTTCGCATAAGCGGGGACTTGTTGAATCGCATCTAGGAGAGGGATGTTGATGTTAACCTGTTTGAACATTTCCATAATTTTCTCCATATGTGGACTCATTCTGTTAACCCTTAGCCGATTCGGGTAAGGAGCTTTCGCAATTAGCGCTGGGTCCATCATAGGAGATGGAAGAGGGGGTAGACGAGATCCCAAAAGAGGTGTGGGGATCGTCTGTGGAGAACTAGAAGGGCTATACTGAGGTGTCGAGCCTAGTGGGAAATGGAGAATAGGCTCGCGAGAAAGTAGTGGGGTAGAAGAACAAGGATCAGAAATATGTGTGTGAGGAAAGGTCTCAGCCGGGGTGTTATTGATAGGATTTTCAATATCATCAATTCCTTCGCCGACATAATTGTTCAGCACTCTTCCCGATCTCAACGTTGTGACGGCATTTACATTGTAATGCCCAGGATTCGGTAGGGGTTGAGACGGAAGTTTCCCTTTTTCTCTCGCACTCATCTCGGCTTTAAATCATGCGATTTCAGCTTCCATCGATCTGATACTCTCAGCTTGGGACGCTGAGTTTTTTTATCTCACCGGCGGAAGTTCTAACCTCAGCCGAAACCTCTATGAAATTTGACAAAAGTGATTTCATGGTTTGAGTGAGAGTTTGTTAGAACCGGTCAACTGCATAGGATTAGACTGTACAGGAGTGTTGACCTGGTTGTGGAAATTTTGTGACTGGTAGGGGTGCTGAGTGAGTTGAAGTGGTTTCTGTTGTAGTGGAAGAGCCTTTTGGAAATTATTTTGTCTTGGAATCGTGTTTTGAGATTTTTGTTGGTTCCAAGCAAAATTCGGGTGATTCCTCCAACCCTGATTGTACGTGGAAGAATGTGGATCGTTTCTAGGTCTTTGAAATGCGGCATTTGTATGCTCATGACCTTGAAACGCAGAGTTTAATGGACATTCTTCCGTTAAATGAGACGGATCAGAACAGCAGCTGCATAAAGTTTTGGGGAGTGAAATTGGGTTTAGGGAGGCTGCAGAAAATTTGTGTTCCATAGCGTCGAGCTTCTTTTGCATTGCTGCTGTCTCAGCTCGAACACCTATGGACACATCTATTTGGTGTATGCCACCCCTATTCAATGATTGGGTTCCACTCTCCCACTGTAGTGATTTTTCAGCGAACGCTTCTAAAAATTTCCAAGCTTCCCCATCATCCTTGGTCATAAAGGTACCTTGACACATGTTTTCAAGGTTCTGTTTAGTGTTTGGGTTAATGCCCTCATATATGATTCGGTAATGATCCCATCTCGGGATGCCGTGATGAGGACATTGAACCAATAGATCCTTGAAACGTTCAAAGAATTTAGAGAATGGTTCAGTAGGGAGCTGGGTAAATTGATTTAGTTCACTACGGATTCAAGCTGTCTTTTGCATTAGGTAAAATTTCTTAAGGAATGCTGCTACGAATTCTTCCCAATTCGTGATAGAGTGTGCGGTAGTGTTATATAGCCACTTCTCGGCTATATCGCACAAAGTAAATGGAAGAAGTCGTAGACGCATAGCATCCACTGAAAGTTGTGACGTACCCATCATTGCGCATACGTTTTCAAATTTGGTAATGAAAACGTAAGCGTCCTCAGTCTCGAGTCCATGGAATTTGGGTAAAAGGTTGATGTATTGGGGTTTAATTTCAAAATTATCCCCGTTGACTGGTGGAATGGATAAGCAGGACGAAAGAGGACTTCGCAGTGGATAGCACCTCTCTTGGAGAAAGATGCGGGGTGGATTCTGCTCACCAACGGACGGCGGCAGATTAGTGTTAAAGAAATTCGATGGAGGTGGATCCATCGATGTGGGTGTGGTGGTGGGTAAAGAAGAAGTAAATGGAGAAATACTGACTTCGGAGTCGATAAAGGGTACGCGGACTAAACGGGCGCTAGAATCCCGTGTCCAGCCTATCTTGTACTAAAAAGGGTTAGTACAAGTGGCAGCGTTGACTTATAATTAGGGGTAATGAATGAATGAATGCGGTGTTTGTTTTGAAAATAGGACGGATTTTTGAAAATATGATGCAACACAACAAATGCAACACACAAAACCCTAATTCTAGGGGTCGCCTAGGTCAAATCTCTAGACCGCTCCTAACTGCCAGAAGACAAGACGCAGGATAAATCCTCCACTGCCTCTTTGTCTCTCCTGTGGCCAAGTAAGTGCCAGGTAAATGGGAGGTTCTCCACTACGTAAGTAGTGGGCCTAATTAAGTAACCACTAGCCTTCGACACACTTGCCTTAGACACCACAAGAGAAACGCGGATAAGCAATGAATTACCAACGGCCTTCTTTTGTCCTAAGTGAGCGCGACGGTCCTTAGAGTCATCTTTAGATATTTTTTTAGTTAATTGGGGTAAATTCGGATGCAGGTTTTGCGATTTTCGGGGCTTAGGAAGGGTAATGAACTCCCCACCTAATCTGGATTTGGTCTTTGCCCCTTAATGTCCGTATTAATTATGCAAACAACCACAAGAATCAAAACAAGCACAATTTAATTTTTCTATTTGCGCGCTGCGATTTATTTGCAAAGAAACCTGCACAAAATATTAATTGGAGCAGATTTGAGAAGGAGATAAGAAAGTAAGAAGTTACCTGAGAAAAATTTGCACAGAGAACCCTCTACCCAGGCGCGTAACCGCCGCAAATAGAGGCTAATACCGCGGAATCGCGGCCGTTTGTGCAGCTCTCTGTACCAAAATTCAACAGCAAGCTGCTGTTCACTCCTTCAGCTCTCTGGAATTTTCCAAAACTTATTTCAATTGCACAGCAAGCTCCTGATCCCCTTGCAACAAACCACAACAAATTGTTTAGATTTTTGCGCGAATTTTGATCTCAAAATTGTAATGGAATAAATCTTTCAATTCAACTTTCAAATAAAGAACGAATTACCGCGCGATCCCCGGCAACGGCGCCATTTGATTGATTCTATTTCGGTGTGTATTTAAGAAAATGAATAGAAATCATAACCAAAAAATTATTTGACCGCAATCAACTACGGTGTCGGATGTAGATCGTTAGCGAGTGAGGATCGTCCACAGGGATTGTGCGATTCGTTTGTAATTTTGATTTGTTTGAATTGAAAAGTTAATAGAAAAGAAAAGAAAACATGATTTAAGATTTTTATCAATGAGTTTCAAGTGTCACTATTCTAATCAAGAATCAAGAAAATGATAAAAATCGAGAATCGAGTTTCGATAGAATTCCAATCACTTTAGGGTTTCAAGATTTGAAGTAAAGCTCGTAGGAATCAAGTAAATTGTAGATGTGATGAAGATTCAAGATTACGATTTCTTATCTAGTAACAAATTGATGCTAAATCGATGTCTAATTCATCGAGGATCAAGGATCTTGCGAGGAATTAGGGTTCCTCATCCTATCCTTTGTCCTTTCGATGAATAACATTCACTAGATAGCTTCTTGAAAGTCGAATGATCAATTGTCGATCTCTAGATCGTGCGAAATGAATCAAGAACACATTCTCATCGATCTAGATCATCGATCAATCGATTTTCAAGAATTTACAATTGTTTTAAGACTTAAGGAAACGTTTAACAATTCATCAACATCATCATTTTACTATTGTTTTGATTCCTCCACGAGCGGAGTTTTATTCAAGCATCATCACAAAGTACATATTCAAGAATCGAAATGAATCAAAATGCTTTGAATTAAAAATAAGCAAGTTAAAGAATCTTCACCTTCATTACATCAACAAGTAGTTACAACTCTGAAGATTTACAAGAGGTAGGAACTTCGCTCGTCGAATCTTGCATCGCTCGGCTTCTTGAGTCTTGGATCGCTTCGATCTCGTGCTCCGTTGAATACCGGCTTTGCTTCTAAAGGATATTTGAAGACTTGCTTTGCTTGAACTCCATGGATCTTGAATTGGGTATTTCTAGATTGGATTAGGGTTAGGGTTTGTAGGTGGCAAGAATGTGGGTAGATGAAGAACTAGGGTTTCTAATCAACAACTAATGATCAACCCACAAATGATTGATTTACAATATATGAGTCTATCTAAGATTTATGATATTTTTCCATGAGTCCTTTGGGGTCTATTTATAGGTTTTCCAAACCCTAGGTCTAGGTTTTTGAATTTGCAATTCCCTCCAAAAGTTTGTTGTAAGTTAGTTAGGAGCTTTAGCTTAGACTTTAAGCTAGGAATGTTTAGCTTAGAAACCCTAAGTTTGCTGAATTGGCAGAAGCTTCAGGAGTATTCTGAAACTTGCAATGGCTTGAAGAGCTTCTGGAAGAGAGGTAGGAGATTTGAAGCAGTTTTGGGGTGGTGACGTGGACAAGCCGCCGCGGAACCGCGGCTCAAGGCGGCTCCGGCCGCGGTTCCGTGGCCATATGGTGGCCTTAGGACTTGAGACTTCATATGCTGCTTTGTGTTGTCTTTTGATGTATTTACTGCTATGTTGAATCTCTGAATTCTTTTTAGATCAATACCAGATTCCAAATCCATGAGTTGGCGTCTTTTTAACAGTCTTCGTTTGTAAATTTGACCGATCTTCTGTAATGTCTTGCACAGACTTTGAAACACAAGTTGCGATATATAGGAATGATGCCATGCTATGAAATGCAGTCAATTTCCCTTATAGTGCCGGTTTTAAAGTCTAACACATGTAATCTGATATTTTACAACTGTTTCGCTAATATGTGTTATATGAATGCCGAACACTTCTATATGAATGCAAATGATAGGGAAATTGCCGGTTTAAAGATGCAGTATTTTCGACTGATCAGAGCCCTCACATCCTGAGAGAAGGTAAAAGGAAAAACCCCACCGAATAGTCCTATTCAATCTCTCCAGAACCAGAATCCATCCTCGAAAAAGTTCCTTCGAGTTCGTATATAACCATACGATTGATTTATCCAATGGAAGTGGATGTCCGTAGTGATACGAGGTGTTCTGGAGAAATGCAAAGGGTAAAAGGAGGAGTGGCAATGATGTATGCAACTCAGACAATCCAAAAGCCAGTGTTTTAAGAAAGTTCGGTCAACTGGGTCACTGAGTTATAGTATAGGGTCGGGCCATGGTCGCAGTCAAAGAGAGAGATATAAGAAACACTCTGCGTGCACTCTAACCTAGATCAGAATGGTTAATCATTTTATCTAATAAGGAAACCTCCCATTGTATCCTCAAATTCTCCTCCAAACCTGAAAGAAGAATTAGTCGGGGTCACCCGAGGAGTAAACCAACTCATCAGTGGGAATCGGGATCCAACTATCATCGCATGATAACGTGATGGAAGCCACTCACGTCATCACACTCCAGAAGGTATGCGCAAGACTGGCAAGTTTCTTGTATGTTTGAAACTCCCGATGTGATTTTTACCCCAAGCGGCTTATGACCTTGACAGAGGTAAACATATCATAAGTCGCAAGTCAAGTTCAACCCGTCATTGCCCTGGATTAACTTAGACCCACCCGTACGTGCCCTTGACAGAGGTCAAAATGACCGTGCAACTGTCCTAAATAATCGCATATCTATGCAACAAACAAGCATTACCCAGCTTCCAAGCACTGTGCCTTGACAGAGGTCAACATACACAACATGAATACTAAGTAATACCTATAAGAAATGACGGAGGGCTACGAATGGTTTTTGGCGAAAAACCTTTAGCGTAATGAACTTGATATCGTTGAAGGAACCGGATAGCATTTTATAAATATATAGTAGCGAAAACCTTTGCTAAAGAGGTCACTCCCGGTGAAGGGATCTCGGCTCTTTCCTTGTCGAATGAGGTGCAGGATATTCCAAACTGAATACCATGATGCAAAGCAAAAAGTAATCGACTATAGTGAAGTAATTACCCTGACGCAAACCTTTGTCCAAAGGGTCACTCCCGGTGAAGGGATCTCGGCCCCTGCCTCGTCGAATGAGATGCTGGATATTCATAACCGAATACCACTGTACAAAACAAAAGAGAACGTCCTTGCAATAACAGCTTTTTGAAAATTTGGTTCCAACAACATCAAATATAGGTTTGTTTTCCTTGCATTGATAAGAATCAACGCAGTCCCATCAATTAATCACACCAGAAAAGAACGAAAATATAATGTACGTATATGCCATCCGCATTCGCCACTGGGTCCCGTCATCACCCGTTAGGTTACTTAATTAACGACAGAGCGGGGACTGGACTAGCGCAGGTGCAAAACATATACAACATCTACTAGTATATATATCAATATATAATAATCGCTCCAGGTATGATAAATGCAACATCACAGAAAAGTAATAAGCATCACAGAACAATACAGATAATCTAGGATCCCCGGGTTTCATAGAGCCGCAAATGAAACCCGACGTTCCCCTGGTCGTGTGGATAGCCTGTGGAATGAAAACCTAGACCCTTACGAGCGCGGCAAGTTACCCGCCAAAACCTGCAGCGAGGCAGCCCCCTTCTGTAGGGTTACTATGCACTGTCACAAGGTTCTACAAGGCATCAACCATACCCGATTTAAAATTTAGACGTGCCGAACAACCCTAAGCAAGGATCTTTGCTAGATAATTAGGGTTAAACATACAAGTAAACATCTTTACAACTAAGAGGGAAGGATTACAACCTTTGTAGTCCGCTCCTTCGCTTCATAAGCTCCGAGTAGTAGTCCCTTCGCCGCGATCCATGATCTCCCGGACTCAAGAGAAGCTCCACAACCCGAATGATCTATGCTTGCTTGAAGACTTCCTTTTCAAAGATGATTTACCTTGAAGTTTCTTTAACTCAAGATCTCACTCACTAATCAAGTATTAATAAGGTGAACACCCTAATCTAATTGGCTAGATTAGATGAGGATGATGAAGTAGGATTTAGGCTCTCTTTTATTATCAAATTCTCACACTCATTCATCACAAAATAAAAGGCTAGAAAGCTTTCAAGGAGGAAGAAGAAGATGAAGTCTTTTGTGATGAACAATGAAAAATTACTATGCCCACAAATGAACCTTGAGTTAATCATATGAATCATTAACTTATGTAGAGAGTTTACTAGGGTTAAGGATTTGGGTTGGGTTAAAAAATATCTTCAAAATATCAACACATAATATCTTTGCAAGAAACAAAACAAAAGCTTCTAGAAGCTTCAAGAAGAGGTTAACCCAAATCAAACCCTAACCTTGTTTAATCTCCACTAATCATGTTGAATTTGTAAACATAACTTGTTACAATATTATATATCACATATATAATATACTTTTGTAACAAAAGAAAATAATACAATTAACATATATCGCATATATATCAATGTAATACCCGGTGAGAAAATGAATTAATAAATCGAGCCAATATTAGATAATGTAATGTAATATATAAAATATATTATTATACATTAAATTATCGAATCAACACTTGATCCGACAATCCGGTTGTTTCTCAAATAACCGACCAATATAAACTGTATCATTTCATCAAATCAACACTTGATCCGATGACCCGGCTATATCACATATACCCGGCCGATATCAAATATCGCGAGAATAGAATACGGTATCCCATACCGTATTATTCTCGGTCCCACACATATCACATATGTGCTCATACTCCTTTTTGCCTGAGTCAAGAAACCTCTGTGTAGGACTCTAAAGAATCGTCAATACGCCGGCAGTAGGTGATGATCATATCAAACACCCACAAGCTGCAAGCGGTCAGCTAAACGTAACAGCCACCCAGGTATTGAGCGATCAGAAGATCAACAAGCAAGCCTGTACATTCTCCTGTGAATCCAATCAGTAACACTCCCGTACAGTCCGGTCTCTTCGTCTGATATGTTGCATATCTAGTCTAGGGATGGTAAACGTCAGACCCCAGTAACCGATAAGTCATGTCGATGTGAGGCTCATAACAGGTCGAGAATCTACTGATAACACTTACCAGTAGTACTCAATATCCTCCCTGCCCAGAGACTTCCAGTTATAGCCAATTGAACACAGCACAACATCAACTCCCTATACCGGGAGAGACGAAACCCCTCCTATCGCTCATTGCCTCCATGTGTTTCGGGACTGTACCCAAAAGCCACCGTTTTGCATGCCCTCTTGGATGTGGTAAGGTGAAAATCAAAGCACAGTGGGAATCACACAAGACTTTATAATGATCTCGGGTCTACAGACTACCCTGTACCAGTGTCACCAAAGAACTGCCATCTGACGTGAGGTATAAAACCATCTGGGAGTTCTCGGCGAGTCAGTCCAGTGTACCCAGTCTCCACTGAGCACCCGCACACCATCTTTGATTTCAAACACGGATGGATATGGGATCATCCATCGCCCATCATATGGGTCAAGATGCGTATACGCTAGTCTACTCTGGTGTATCAATGCCCTGTCTTGATACACCCTCTACTAGGAACAGTTATAGGATGTACTCGTCGACTATCGTGGCCCCACTAGTATGATCTCATCATAGTCCCAGTAGTCGAGTACATATCCCAAGGGCTTTATCAACATGTGAGAGCAAGACAGTAACTAATACAAGTCAACATGTTAAGATAAAGTGAAACCAAATAGCATACTATCATGATGAGCAAGAAAGTCCTATATATATATATATATCCAAGCATCCATTATAATATACATCATATGTACAACAATGGCCTCTAGGGCATATACATAACTAACAATCTCCCACTTGCACTGAGGCCAGCTGTTGTAGTATCTCATACCCAGCATCCCGAAGAGTCTCTCAAACTTTGTCTGGGGAATGGCCTTTGTGAGTGGATCCGCAGTGTTGTACCTCGTATCAACTCTCCTGACCTCGATCTCCCTGCGATCAACTATCTACCGGATCAATTGATACCGCCTCAGAATATGTCTGGACTTCTGATGGGACCTGGGTTCCTTGGGCAAAGACACAGCTCCATTGTTATCGCAATACAAAGGTATTGGATGCTCAATAGATGGAACCACACCAAGTTCAGTAATGAACTTCTTCATCCAGACAGCCTCTTTGGCAGCAACGTTGGTAGCGATGTATTCAGCCTCTATCGTCGAGTCTGCAATGGTATCCTGTTTGGAACTCTTCTAGCACACCGCCCCTCTATTGAGGGTAAAGACAAATCCCGAGTGCGACTTAGAGTCGTCCTTATCACTTTGGAAGCTTGAATCGGTAAAGGAATCCACCTGGAGTTCTCCGTTACCATACACCAAGAACATCTCTTTAGTTCTTCTCAAGTACTTGAGAATGTTCCTCATAGCTATCCAGTGACTCTCTCCAGGATCTGCTTGATACCTACTCAATATACTTAGTGAGTATGCTACATCGGGTCTGGTACATAGCATCGCATACATGATAGAGCCTACTGCCAAAGCATAGGTTATCCCTTGCATGCGAGCTCTTTCCAAATCAGTCTTGGGAGACATCTCTTTGGAGAGAGTGAGTCCAGAGATCGTGGTTAGGTTCCCATGCTTGGATTCTTCCGTACTAAACCTCTTTAGTATGGTGTCAATGTACCTGGATTGGGACAATCCCAGTATCCGTTTAGATCTATCTCTATAGATCATAATTCCCAGTATGCAGGAGGCATCACCTAGATCTTTTATTGAGATTCTTTGTAACGAGAAGAGCTTGACCGATTGCAGCATAGGAACATCATTTCCTATCAAGAGTATGTCATCTACGTACAATACGAGGAAGACGACCTTAATCTCTGCAACCTTTTGTAAATACATGGTTCATCTACGTTTTTGATGAAATCAAACTCTTTGACTACAACATCAAAGCAGATGTTCCAACTCCGTGATGCTTGCTTTAGCACATAAGTGGATTTAAGCAGCTTGCACACCTTTCCGCTGCTCCCACTATCTACGAACCCCTCTGGCTGAGTTATGTACAAGCACTCTTCTAAATCACCATTTAGAAAGGCGGACTTAACATCCATCTGCCAGATTTCGTAGTCATGGTATGCCGCAATGGCAAGTAAGATCCGGATGGACTTATGCATGTAAGTGCATGGCGGCGCCCCGGGCGTCAATCCGACGCCGGAATGCGGAAACGAAACTTTTTACGAAACTTGTAAACCGGCACTACCACGCACTAAAAACCCGGATCGGGCCATTAACCTAATCCTAGCAAACTAAAGAATGGGATAGAGAGCTATACCGAGCGATCTGTGTCCTTCGGTCTTCGGCCTTAACTCTGATCTCCTCGCGGAATCTTCGGTCTTCATCTCCTCGTCGGAAAGGGCACCATATCGCCGGGTTCTTTTACGGTCTCCCACCTCTAAACCGAGGCAAATCGGGCACGAAGTTGGCGAGCCGACGTGCCCAAGAATACTGTAGGCTAAGTGTAGAATCCTTTGTCTCTTCTGGGGTTGATGTTTCCATGTTTTGATGGAGGTGAAGAAAAAGAAGTTTGGAAGAAAATGGTGCTCTCATTTTTCTAGCAAGGAAAATGAAATGAGATCAAATTCCTCTCTCCAAAAATCTCACCCTCTCTCAATGTGGCCGGCCAATTCATAAGGAAAAGGTGATGGATGGTGAGAATAATCAAAAGTGGTGAGCATAAGAAAAAGGATGTGATGATAAAAAGGAAATTATGTCACTTCCATTTCTAATCTAATCTTTTCTCATAAATGCAAACCATGATGACAAAAAATGGAATCAAAGATGCTTGAAGTATCATGAAGCCACAAATCACAAATAACCCCCTCCACAATGCTAATTTGCACATTTGCAAATTAGCCCCTCCATCGGAAAAATCCGGCCGTGAAGGAACAAAGGAAAACTGGCCGGAATGGAATGCAAACTTGCAATTTCAAAAAACTGATCCCGTAATAAATTACAGGAAAACACCGCGACTGTATATACATACCTGCATTTGTATTCTCAGGGAATACAAATGCAATGAGACAAAATCTACACTGTACAATACTAGGATCCGGCTTAAACCAAAGCCCGCTAGTATTATCCGTCCGATCATGATCCATGCAATACCGCACGGATAAGATCGAACCCTGCCATATCTCCATACGGCCTCTACAGCGTTTCGCCCGAAACTTGAGAAAACGGTCTGTGGGGGACTCTAAAGACTCGTCAACACCCTGGTTGTGGATTTAACCACTAGCACGTCAGAGGTATTAGCCATACGTAACAGGCTACCAGGTATTGACCAAAAGGGACGTCGTTGAGCGAACTCATCCTGACACCCTACTGAGCCTGTCAGTGACAATATCCGTACAGTCCGGTCCGTTCGTCTATGAACATCGCATGGCGGGCCTATGGGGTTGGTAAAAGTCAGACCCCCAAAAGCGGTACAAGTCGTGTCGGAGTGTAGCCCATAACACCCTGAGATACTACTGGAATACCTACCAGTAAATCTCCTGCCTTGGCCAAGGACTTCGTGTAATGGCTCTCCTAGACACAGCGCGACCTCATCCCCAATACCGGGAGAGACGAGCCCCTGCAGATCCGCTCACTGCGTCCATGTGGCTCGGGACTGTACCCAACTAAAACCTGTTTGCACGTCTCCTTTGAGCGTGGTAGGGTAGTAATCAAAGTACAGTGGGAACTCACACGAGACAAATGACGATCTCAGGTCGATGAACTAACCTGTACACATGTTACCAGGGAACTGCTATCTGACGTCAGGTATAAGACCAACTAGCATGTTCCCGGCGAGTCCTGTCCGGTGTACTCATAACCCAATGAGCACCTGTATACATCTTAGGTAAACCAACTGACACCAGTGGCTTGTGAGACCAGCCACCGCCCCTCGTCGGGGTCTCGACTGTATACACTAGTCTACTCTGGAGTATCGATGCCCTGTCTCGAAACTCCTACGACTAGGGACCTTTTAAGGATGTGCTTATAGACCCCAGCTCCCACGTATATGATCGCCCTCATACGGATGGCAGTCAAGCAAGAATCCTAGGGTCTCTATCAACGTGCAATAGTGACCTGTAAGGTCACCTAAAGCAGTACACGATGATAAAGATAAACCAGATATCATACTATCATCTTAAGTAAGACTGTCCTACCAGTATAGGTCCTCCCTCAATCATTGCAATCACGTGCCTGTGATCCAATGATTTACTCTGAGGGCACTATCTCCAACAATCTCCCACTTGCACTCAAGGCTAATTATTGTGATATCGCTTACTCACAGCCCGTGTGATACCGAACACCCAACTCCTCTACTAGTCAGTCTCACAAAGCTCGTTTGCGAAACTATTGCGTTCGAGGAATAGCCTCAGTGAGTGGATCCGCTGTGATGTTTCTTTCTATGTCTCTCTTTATCTCAAGTTCGCGGAGAAAGCCATCTCCCGAAATGAGCAATACCTGTCTCAGAATATGATTGGATGTCTGATGGGACCTAGTTTATAAGTGAATTCCAAATCCAAAACTTCTTAGACAGTATCGTCGACTGAACTTAATCAGTATCCTGCGCCACACCTCCCTCAGTATCCGCTTGGACCACCTGTCCAAAATACTTCCCCTTGTCGGAGGGAAAACAATAACTCTGACAGCCACTCTGTCAACCAGGTCACCTTGGAAGCCTGGAATGATAACTGTCTCCCGAATGAGGCTGTCGTTATCATATCCCTAGAACATCCACTTATGTTCTAAAACTGCTTCCGATCGTTTCTCCAGGATTGGATCAATATCAACATATTGCATCTCGTGTAAAAACAACATCTGGTGTGGTACTTGACATCTCATGATCAACTCAATTTCCTAAGCAAGTGATCTGCCAATCATGCACATCCCTCTCCCTTTAGTCTGTAAGACTCCTTTAGAGAGGGTGACTCCATCACCTGCAGGTACACTACCGTGTCAGGAGTCATCCATTCTAAAACACCTTTAGAATGGTGTCTAAGTACCTAGATTGGGAAAATCCCCAAATCTAGATCTATAGATCTAGTAACCATAATGTCTTGATATTATATCCAAGTCCCATGTGGAGAAACCACTGTGTGACAACCAAAGTACAACCGATCGTAGTATAGGAATTTCACTTCCTACTCTGTGTATGTCATCCAAATACCAGGACATCATACCCTACTACCTTCTAACAGATCCATCCCCTATTCTGATGAAGTCAAACCTATGGCTGTCACATCAGAAATAGATGATCTATTTCCGCTATATCTGCTTTAGTATATAAATAGACATAAGCCACTTGTCCACTATGCTTCCGCTGCTCCCACTGACTACGACAACCCTCTGGCAGAGTCATATACACGTGCACTTCTAAAGCTAGTTTAGAACGACGCTATACTCATCCTCCTGCCGGGTCTCACAGTCTGGAACAACAGCAATGGCAAGTCTGGGTAAACAAGAACCTCCCTGCCACCGTCCTTGAGCATACCGAAGTACCTCTCGGGTGCCTGAGGTTACCCACCTTATCTACGGAGTCGCCAAAGGAATGTCAAACCAGATTGAATCTTTAGGTTCTTATCAAATCATCAGTAATCGTTTGCGGTTCTGGAATCACTTCCAGTTCTACCATACTCCCACTACTGTTTTCTGAAAAAATCCATTTTTATTAAAACTGTGGCGAGTCAAGAACAATATCACTATTGATCTTCCAGATGGTAGAAAGTCAACCCTCATCATAGCTTGGGTCAACCCACAAAAAACCATTATAGAAACGTGCCTTGAGTTATCCAGAGTCTGGTTTTAAGCATATGTCGGACAACTCCCCGTACCTTAACATCGTTAAGATATTAACCGTTCTATATCCAATATAGAAACAGAGGCACTGATTTAATTGAACCAGATTCAAATCATGTAGCTGTCTCCAGTGCATGTCAACTAAATGGATGGAGGCCGATCAGTATTACTCAACTTAGGAGTGCTTCCATTTATGAGTAACCTGAAAGAGAAGCAAGTTCTCTTAATCATTACTATCAACTGAATACCTTACACAAGTATCTACATCTTCGATCACCTTGAAGAATCCCGATACTTGCAACACATGGTTCTCTACTTTATCCACATACCTATAACTTCTCAAAACTTGGACCCTGTGTTTCAACGAAATACATGTCTTAGAACCAGAGAAGTCACAGGTAAACAGAATATAGTACGAGGACCAACCCCTCTTTCCTAATGGACACTGGACAACATACAATACTCTGTATAAGTCCCCTGAGTCTAATAACTCATTCCCTGTGTGTCGTAGTTCGAAAACTGTACTTATGGTTAAGAAGAATTACACCGCTGTTTTAATGCTCCTTACCTAACCATCCACTGATATAGGTAAATGTCATGGACATAATTTCAAAAAGGTATATCTCACTCTTTAAAAATAGACGTACAGATATATCAATTTGAAATTGGTGCATAGCAACGGATATCCAAAACCAAATATTTGCCGTTCGGCAAACAGCCCGGGTGGTTTCCTCAAATATCACCAATTACAACGAATTTCGATATAATGAGGACAATCACCCAATTCTCAATAACTTACTCCCACTCATCATCTGTAAAACTATACAGATGTGAGAATCAAACCTGGTAAATACATACCCTGGAGCAAAGACTAATTGGGAAATCAGTTTTCTTTTAACAGTACACAGTGAAACTGAAACAGTGAAATGTTTCGTAGGGGTATCCGGGTATTCCTTGTAATGCCTCTTCCATTATCAGATTCACAACTATAAGCGTATATTTCTTTGCCATCTCTCCAAATCCCTTTATATGTCTTTAGTCATTACCTTCTGTACACCCTCTTAGGCTAAATGGTTTTCTTCCTTCCCTACCGTTCAGCACCAGCCTATGGTTTGGAAGAAGGCTATCCAATAAGCGTAATGGGTGTACTTTCCTAATCCTAGGAGCACTCGCAATGCGAGAGAAGGTGAAGATAAAAGACACCCGAATAAACCTTATTCATATTTCTCCTGAACCAGAATCCATCCCCGAACTGGAACAAGTTCCTTTTGAGTTCGTATAGAACCATACGATGGAGTATCCAATAAACCGTGGATCTTCGTAGTGATACGGAGTGTTCTGGAGAAATACAAAGGTGATGTAGGAGTGGCGATGAAATACTTGGTTTTGGTCGTGAATAGCAGTCGTGGTTTACTTTGCCCTCTTACTAATCCCTTTATTTGTCTTTACTTAATACCTTCTGCACACCGTTTAGGCTAAATGGTTTTCTTCATTCCCTACCGTTCGACACCAGCCTATGGTTTGGAAGAAGACTATCCAATTAGCGTAATGGGCGCACCGTCCTAATCCAAGGAGCAGTCGCAACCTGAGAGAAGGTAAAAGGAAAAGATAACTGAATAGTCCTATTCGTTTCTCCAGAACCAGAAACCATCCTCAAATAAGTTCCCTCGAGTTCGTATATAACCATACGATGGTTTTATCCAATGGAAGTGGACATTCGTAGTAATACGGGGTATTCTGGAGAAAAGGGTAAAAGTAGGAGTGGCAAAGAGGTTTGCAACTCTGACAATCCAAAAGCCAGTGGTTAAGAAGGTTCGGTTAATTTGGTCACTGATTCATAGTCAAGGGTCGGGCCACGGTCGCTGCTAAAGAGAGAGAGAGAGAGAAAAGAAACACTCAGCGTGCACTCTAACCTAGATCAGAATGGTTATCACTTTATCTAATCAGGAAACCTCCTACTGTAACCTCAAATTCTCCTCCAAACCTGAAAGAAGAATTAGTCGGGATCACCCGAGGAGTAAACCAACTCATCAGTGCGAATCGGGATCCAATTATCATCGCATGTTAACGTGACGGAATCCGCTCACGTTATCACACTCTAGAAGGTATGCGCATATCTGGCAAGTTTCAGTTTCTTTAGAAACTCCCGATGTGATTTTTACCCCATGATCTTATGACCTTGACGAAGGCCAACATATCATAAGTCACATGTCAAGTTCTACCCGTCATTGTCCAGGTTAATTTGAACCCACCCGTACATACCCTGACGAAGGCCAAAATAGAAGTACGACTGTCCCAAACCAACACATCTATCTATGCTGCATAAAAGTAACAAATAGCTACCATACACTATGCCTTGACGAAGGCCAACATACATAGCATGAATACTAAGTGCTACCTTTCTGAAATGACGGAGGGCTACGAATGGTTTTTGGCGAAAAACCTTTAATGTAATGAACTTGATATCGTTGAAGGAACCGGATAGCTTTTATAAAAATATAGTGGCGAAAACCTTTGCTAAAGAGGTCACTCCCGGTGAAGGGATCTCGGCTCTTTCCCCGTAGAATGAGGTGCAGGATATTCTAATTGAATACCACGATGCAAAGCAAAAGTAATCGACTATAGTGAAGTTATTACCCTGACGCAAACTTCTGTCCAAGGGTCACTCCCGGTGAAGGGATCTTAGCCCTTGCCTCGTCGACTGAGGAGCTGGATATTCATAACCGAATACCACTGTGTAAAACAAAAGAGAACGTTCTTGCAATAACAGCTTTTTTTTAAAATGTTCCAACAACATCAAATATGTTTGTTTAGCTTGCATTGATCCGAATCAACGCAGTCCCATCAATTGATCACACCAATAAAGAACGAAAATAATGATGTATGTATATGCCATCCGCATTCGCCACTGGGTCCCGTCATCACCCGTTAGGTTACTTAACTAACGACAGAGCGGGGACTGGACTACCGCGGATGCAAAACATATACAACATCTACTAGTATATATATCAATATATAAAATTCGCTCAAGGCATGATAAAATGCAACATCACAGAAATGTAATAAGCATCACAGAACAATACAGATATCTGGGATCCCCGGGTTTCACAGAGCCGCTACTGAAACCCGACGTTCCCCTGGTCGTGTGGATAGCATGTGCAACGAAATCCTAGACCCCTGCGGGCGCGGCAAGTTACCCGCCAAAACCTGAAGCGAGGCAGCCCCTTTCAACAACGTGATGGACCACCCAGCACTTCACGGAATCCGGTAACTTGGGCACCCCTCCTGGGTCAACCTGTACCCCCTACGAGTGCGGCGAATAGCCTGCTAATTCTAGAGTAAAGCCCCCTCCGTCTCAATGCCATGAGATGCGGGCTCGTTGCCCTCTAGAACCCGGCTATCTGTGCACCCCACCTTAGGGTAATCCTAGTACAGAAAGTAAAATATACAACGGGTACATCGACCTCAGCCCGGTCGTGCCCCAAAAGAATAATATACAAACAGGTAGTAACGGCAGTCCACATGTTGGACGCTCGCCCCGCAATATCAAATGTACATAATAAACCAAACTGTACTACCATTGCATCCAGGCTATCCACCACGACAAATCCGCAACATCATAGCACAACACAGAACATCAACGTGAATGTCATGTTCGCAAATCCGTCTAAAGGGGCTATAGCAGTTAGACCGGATTTACCAATCAAATGACATTCACGGTCGCAGATATAATGTAAATACTGTGAACTAACATGTTTAAAATTTTCGATCGATTAAATTTACCGAAGTGGGCCCCAAGCACAACTGTAGCACTCAAAGAAAATCTGGGCCCAAACAGAATATACCAAAAAACCCATTTTCAAGTCAGAAGCCCTCTGTAAAATTTTGGCGCATTGAAAAGTCAAAGTGGCGGCGGGACCGCGGCCCAAGCATGGGTTTGGCCACGGTTCCACGGCGGAATAGTAATAACATGCGACCAAATTTTCATAGAATGCATAAAAAACCCTGCACGTATTTTTACAATGTACCAAATAATTTTCAGAGCACTGGAAAAATTCGACAGAAACTGTGCTTGAAAATATGGTTTTTGGAAAATCCGTTCGATCGAACTTGTAAACATATTAGAGCAAGATAGACTAGGTTAATGGTGTGTCTCTGATACCAATGTAAGTGCACGGCGGTGCCCCGGGCGTCAATCCGACGCCGGAATGTGGAAACGAAACTTTTTACGAAACTTGTAAACCGGCACTACCGCGCACTAAAAACCCGGATCGGGACATTAACCTAATCCTAGCAAACTAGAGAATGGGGTAGAGAGCTATACCGAGCGATCCGTGTCCTTCGGTCTTCGGCCTCCACTCCGATCTCCTCGCGGAATCTTCGGTCTTTATCTCCTCATCGGAAAGGGCACCACATCGCCGGGTCCTTTTACGGGCTCCCACCTCTGAACCGAGGCAACTCGGGCACGAAGTTGGCGAGCCGACGTGCCCAAGAATACTGTAGGCTAAGTGTAGAATCCTTTATCTCTTTTGGGGTTGAAGTTGCCATGTTTTTCTGGAGGTGAAGAAAAAGAAGTTTGGAAGAAAATGGTGCTCTCATTTTTCTAGCAAGGAAAATGAAATGAGATCAAATTCCTCTCTCCAAAAATCTCACCCTCTCTCAATGTGCCCGGCCAATACATAAGGAAATGGTGATGGATGGTGAGAATAATCAAAAGTGGTGAGCATAAGAAAAAGGATGTGATGATAAAAAGGAAATTATGTCACTTCCATTTCTAATCTAATCTTGTCACGACCCGAAAGTATGGAACATGACCGGCACTTAGGCTACAAACGTCTCAAGGCGTATGTGCTCTAAGTAAGCCGAGCCTAAAAATCCAAACCAAGAAAAGTAGTAGAGTGAAGGAAAAACCATATGTAAATCAACCAGTTTGCAACATAATATACAACGCCTAAAGGCGAGGACCACAACAGGAAATGAAACTCCAAACAACATGAAACCCAGAGAAATATAGCGTGCGACTCTAAGGCCGAAGAATAAACATCACTGGTCTTTATCTCAAATAAGTACATGTTTGGTTGATGGAACTTCTAGATACAACTGAAATATAATATACAATGTATAGTGATGGGTACGATACAAATAAAACCCAACTAATAGCAAGTCAACCGAAAGAAAGTAGTGTCGCAAGACGTAATGAAACCCGTACGGCAACACCTGCAAGAAAATGGGGCACAACGGGGTTGAGTTGCCAACTCATGAATAGAAAAACATCTACGAACAGAAAATCGCATGTATGACACAATCCTAGGTCATACGATCATAATATATAATCCTCAAATATATAACCAGCATTCTATAACAATGGCTAGGGTAACTATCTAACCCAAATGTAATCCCATGTGCCTGTGTCAGTATCAGTGCCTCAGGTAGCAATGTATCATATGAATGATGTATGAATACATGAAAAGTATGATCAATGTAATCAAAGACTGTATGTGATCAATGTCCGTATATAGGTGGATCCCGTCCACGTGTCACCCAATGACAATAAGCATCATGCATGTAAATATGAGGATATAGTCAAAATCATGGAACAACATCATGAAATCTGTGCCCAGCATCGGCACAAAACATAGCCTCAATCTTAATATCTCAATGTCTCTGATAAGTCTCACTATCTTGGGCGCCGTCAATCCAGATTGGCCCCTACCATCAATCTCAAGACCACTCCGGTATCCTACGGATATTTGACGCGTCGGGTAAAATCACCGGTCGGTAGTGCTCCCTTGCCAGGCTCAACGCCATCTCCTACGATCTTCTTGCCCCGGGGTAACGCACCGGGCCCACCATGTACCCGCAATCGGCCTCATCCGCCTCCTCGAATCGGGCTTCACATGTCGCTCTCAGCACCGAGAAAACACATGGTGGACGCACTGAAATATCATATTAGGGGTAACCGGGTTTTTAAAACAATTACATAATCTCTTTGAAATACCCACGGTTCCCAAATCCAGAAATATCATAGAAAAACATATCTCAATGCGCATAATCAGAAACATGATGTATGTGACATATCAATGAAGTGCAAGTATAACAGTATATCATGCAACATGGAATAATAGTATGCACATACAAGGGTCATATCCTGCAGCAATAATACTACTGTGTAGTGACATGGCAATTACCGATGAAGATGTGTGTGAACTGGCAAGTAAGTGTACGTGGTACATACGCATCATCGGTAATGGTGCTGGTGTCCTAACAGCATGATATCAACAATAGAATATGAATCACAATAAGTATGCGATGCGGAGCAATAATAATAATATGCGGGAGATGAATACTAAACACCATGATCGCTAAACTGCATCTAATGTTATAAGAGTCATATAGCTACACCACTATAAGGCTGAGCTAAGCTAACAATAGGTGAGGGAAACCGCCTAACCTCTGAGTCGACACACACATACACACACACACACACACACATATATATATATAGTCGGTGATCCCGCCTCGATCATATCACATCCGATACCATATCTCTATAATCGGTTATTCCCAAGTCAAGAGGGCGGATCAAACATCAAAATATAGCTCGTACGTGAATCCGTCATACGGCATCCCCAAATCTGGGTACGGGTCAAATCATATTCAGTATATTACTCATCTGGTATCCTCTTATCAAGATCATCATCTGGGTACTGACCTACATCTAGTACAATGCTAATATCATCACTATAGTCATGACCTGAGTACTGATCGACAGTCTAGTATAAATCGATATCATCCGCACATATCATCACACGGAGTAAACAACGCCAAAGACGGCCTATCATAATTATCTTGTCATCTCATATCATATCATACCATATCTCGTATCATAATCACATGTCGTTCATTTTACATATATATCACTATTCATATAGCATCATCATCCCAAAATCCACTAAAGCATCAAGACGTATCTCAAATATGAATTTTACCATATCACTGATATCATAATCTCGGATCAAATATCATCGACTCATCTCAAACCCAAGTATCATCCTCAAATCCGTATGTGAACACATAGTCCCATACCCACGTGAACACATATCTATATAGAATCCCATAACCATATCTGAAATAAGGATATATGCAAGTATGTATGTGTGTATATGTATGTGTAGTGCACCCACTACCTAGGGTTTCGTAACCTTTCACCAATCCAACATACCAATATCCATCTTAACATCATCATAAATCACAAATAACATATAATATTTGTAAGTGTGTATACTCATCCGTATACATCTCCACAGACTGCGGGGGTGCTATACGCCATCCTCCCTACTTCTCCTCGTAGATATAAATCTACTCACCTTTCTTTATGCGTGCCGGTACCGATGTCGCCATTTGCATCTCTAACGCCTCGACGCCACGTGGGGTAACTACAAGGATATCACACGCTAAAATACATGAAAACCATGTCGGAACCAAAATGGTACACGCTACGCCGATAGGTAAAAACCTACAGCCTCGCATGCAAACACGGCCAATATCCCTCTGCCGTTGGCGCTCAAACGCCACCCGACAGAAACTAATCACTGAACACCAAAAATCCAAGCTAAACAAGTCATAAATCATGCGCCAACTCAAGAAAATCAACCCAGATTCTACCCTAACTGGAATCAGTCAAAACTAGACATACCCAGGGTCAAGTCTATAGGGTATAAGGCTAAAGAACCAAAACGAGCACCAGAACCCATGCTCTGGCCGCAATTTACGTCCAGATGGGATTTATCTGCGGCCAGGAAGTGGGTCCAGGGGCTGGGTCTTTGGGTGTTGTCTTCTATCTACCTGCATACCTCACTGCCAAGTCAATATTATTTTAGGGTATCTCGGGTTGCAGCAGATTCCATAAAGGTCACAAAATCGAAAAAATTGCTAAAATACGCCAAGTCGAAACTTTCAAGTAACTAACTGGAAATCTGGGGTATTCTTAGGTTAACAGGCCTCAAACACACCTAATAAGGTTACCCTAACCATCAAAACCAACACTTGGTCAAGTCTCACTCAAATTTGTCTAAACTAGCACTAATCACGATATAAACACTAAATTTTCAGCTAAACAACTATAATTTGCAAGCTAGGAGTTGGGTTGTGAGATTATGCCTCAAGAGATCTTCGATGAAGGAGAAGGGAAGAAGGAGGAAGTGGGGTGGTGCTGCTGAAGTGCCCCGGGACTGAAGTTGCTGTTGCAACTGAGGCTGATGCTGGTTCTGTGGCTGCTGCTGCTTGCAAATCCCTTTTGTTTTTCTTTTGCTGTTGCAGCAGCTGCTGGTGCTGTGGTTTTGTTGTGGGGGGTTGTGTTGGGCTGAGTTGTGGTATGATGAGGGTGTGGGTTGTTTTAAATGATGTTACTGCTGTTGCTGCAGATGCTGATGCAATTGGGGCTGAAATGTGCTGATGGTGGCTAAGGTGTTGATATTGGCTGATGCATTTGTTGCTGTGGTTATAGTATCAGCAGATGTAGGGGTGCTGTTTTGTGGCTGATGTAGCTGCTGATGTGTTGATATGGGGGCTGAAGTTGTGCTGATGTGAGTGTGTAGGTGTTGGGCTATGGTGTGGCTGCTGATGTTTTCCTCACTGCTGATGCAGTTGCTGTTCAGCTGCATTTGAAGTTGTTGTTTTGGTTGTTTTGGGTTATGTAGGGTGAAGTGTTGTGTATTTGATGGTGGGGTGTGAGAGTGAGATGTGAGTGTGAGAGAGAGTTGAAGGATGTGTGAAAGACAAGAAAAAATGTTGAGGTTAGAAGTCTTGAAATGAAATGGTGTGACATAACCTTATAGCCTCCTCTCCCTCTCTCATTTAATGTTGCTTGTTCAAACCATCATGGCTCTTTCTCTCTCCATACACAAGTCAACTTAACCCTAATCACCCTTAAACAACACACTTAACTTAACCATAAGGTTTAAGCCACCATGGTCATCTAAGCATGGTTCAACCCTAGGCTCAACCCTAGCTACCATGCACATGTGTGTGCAGCCCAGATAAAATTTCGATAAAATGTCCATAAAACCAGATAAAATATTTAAAAGCCCTTTTGGTAAACTTTTTTCCAAAAACCCCACATTAAGACACACATACCACTAAACACAAACTCAGGTGTTACAGTCTTCCCCCCTTAAGAAAATTCGTCCCCGGATTTTAAAATATAAAGCAACGCATACCTTCCAAAAAGATGAGGGAACTTCTCCCGCATCTCGCCCTTGGCCTCCCAAGTGACCTCTTCACCATTCGAGCTGCGTCAAAGTATCCTTACTGATGGTAAGACCCTCGACCTTAGTTTCTTCACTTGTCGGTCCAATATCACGACTGGCTGCTCGGTGAATGTAAGATTGCGCTCAGGCTGAATGGTCTGATGCTGAATCATGTGCAAAGGGACATGTAGGTATTTGCGAAGCATCTACACGTGGAAGATGGGGTGAACATCTGAAAAGTCGGGTGGAAGAGCCAAACGATATGCTACTGTGCCGCACGCTCGAGGACCTCGAAGGGACCAACAAATCTTGGGCTAAGCTTCCCATTTCCGTCCACACCTCATCACTCCCTTCATCAGAGAGACCCTCAGACAAAATGTCATCACTACTGCGAACTCTAATCTGCGGCGGCGCCTGTCAGCATACGATCTCTGCTCGCTCTGAGCTGTCCTCACCCTGTCTCGAATCAGCTGTATCTTCTCGGTCGTCTCCTGTACGATCTGTGGCCCTAAAATACTGCTCTCACTGAGCTATGTCCAACAGACAGGCGATCTGCATCTCCTCCCATTACAAGGCCTCGAAAGGTGTCATCTGAATAGTGTCCTGTAAGCTGTTGTTGTAGGTGAACTCCACCAAGGGTAAATGATGATCCCAGCTACCACCAAAGTAGCATGTCCTCGAGAATCTGAATAGTCCGCTCTGACTGTCCGTCGGTCTGCGGATGAAATGCTGTGCTGAAACTTAAACGAGCGCCCAAAGCCTCCTGAAGCCTCTTCCATAGTCGGCCGGTAAACTGGGTGCCTCTGTCGGACACGATACACGTCGGGACTCCATGCAGTCGTAAAATCTCGTTGATGTAAATCTGGGCGTAATGAGCAATCCGAAAGTCGTCTTCACTGGCAGGAAGTGAACCGCTTTCGTCAAATGATCCACGATCACCCAAATGGAGTCATACCCTTCCTTAGTCCTGGGTAGACCCACAACGAAATCCATCGAAATCTGTTCCCATTTCCATTCTGGAATGGGTAACGGCTGTAGTTCACCTGCTGGTCTCTGGTGCTCGGCCTTGACTTGCTGACAAGTCAGGCCTCTCGACACGAAATCTGCGATGATCCTCTTCATTCTGTCTCACCAGTAAACATATCTCCTATCATTGTACATCTTAGTGGAACCCGGATGAACACTGTACACCGATCGATGTGCTTCCTCAACAATCTGACGCTGCAGTCCCTCGGCACTCGGTACGCACAGTCTAGTCCCAAATTACCGTATCCCCTGATCATCAAATCAGTCATGCGAATAAATCGCCCAAACATCGAAATCGAGTATGGCGGAATAGTCCCGCTCAAGCACATCCTATAAGAATCTCTGGCCAACTGTCGTGATCACTCATAGCATGCCTCGTCGATGATCCTGAACTCTGGCCTGCTGGTGCGCATAACATGACCACTCCTGGGTCCACGACTTCTCTGTGGATCACCAATCTCATGATCCATCGGCTCATCGGCCCTGTAAGGTGTGCTAACGGGGATGATCCCGTTCTGGTACTTCTCTGGTCATCTCTCGGTCAATCATCATGACCACTTGTGGAGCAACATGTCACTGGCGTCGGCCTCTGGCTCTCTGAATCCACGCGACACATCTGATCCTGGGTGCAAATATCATTGCAGCAGCGCCCTGGAAGGAATCCTACTCAAGGTATCTTCCAAGTCTCATCTCTGCCTAACTGCCCGGAAGTCATCATCCTTTACTACGCCTGTTGCTTGTTCCGGAACGGCTGCATACTCACCGCGACTCCTTCTGGAAGGTATATCCAAGTACAATGCCTCGGCATTCGTATCGCATCTCTGGTGTCGGCGGAGTAGAACGTCATCATATCCAGATCTTGTATGAACCTCTTACTCCACTTTTCTCTAATGTCGACTGCTTCGGACTCGTCTCGTCGTGGCTGCATGGACTGAGCTCCAACGGCTATCCTCGTATCTGGAGTCTCCCAAGAAGTGCATCTCACCACCTAGCATTCGAATTAAGTCGAGCCATACGATCGATTTGTCAAGACCTCATAATCCCCCAAGAGCTCAACATCTTAGGTACAGTATAATAGTATCGAGTACGTACCACAACATCGGTAGTCCAGCCGTGGAAGGGCAAACCCAAGCCTCACTAATGGCACCGCAGAACTACCGCAAACCCTAAGGTTCAAGGGCTTTCACACGGTCATTAAGTCGAGTTAGGGTTTCATTCTTCTAGAGGTACCATAGAATTGCCTGCATGTCTTTCCGAATACTTTAAACTTGGAATAATAGGTTGCTGACATTTGATCGTCTCTGCCGACTCTTAACGTCTCCGCATGAAGTCGTCTCAGGTGGAATCAATCTATCTGATGACACCGCATCGGGGTAGCGAACGATCCACATGTCCTAGTCATTCCTTCTTGGTGACTAGCGGCCTTCTATCATCTCTTAGTACAACTCGTATTGCAATATCTCCAACATCTGGGGCGATATCTCGTCGTTCACAGCAATACTGGCTCACTCGTCTGCACGCTGAATAGTGCCTCAGTCATCATGAATAAGCCATACATCAATGGTCAACAAAATCTGGCTGGCCTCTCTCAGTGGCACAATCCTCTGGTGTTGAACCGCACGTCCGATTAATCTCATACAGCGATCCATCCAACGCTCATGGCGCGAAAACACAGTAAAAAGACACATCTCTACAATCGTGTGTCGTCAGAATCATGCCCTGGTCAGTCCTCGTTCGTGACGAGTTCATGCTGACCGCAACTCTAGCCGTAGCTTTCCCTGCCCGTAATCGTGGCAGCAAAACCATAACTGGTACCGATGAGGCTAGATCAGGAAGGGATATAATACTGAACAAGAAATGTACATCCTAAGGCTTCTTAAGTGTAGTGGCGTGTCGTAAATATGCCGTGGAACATACCCACGGTACGCCACTCTACTTTAGTCACCTATTCCATCAACCGAGGGTCATCCTATGCTCCGAATGTAAAACCTAACGCTCTGATACCAACTTTGTCACGACCCGAAAGTACGGAACATGACCGGCACTTAGGCTACGAACGTCTAAAGACGTACGTGCTCTAAGTAAGCCGAGCCCAGAAATCCAAATCAAGAAAAGTAGTGGAGTGAAGGAAAAACCATATGTAAATCAACCAGTTTGAAACATAATATACAACACCTAAAGGCGAGGACCACAACAGGAAATGAAACTCCAAACAGCATGAAACCCAGAGAAATATAACGTGCGACTCTTAGGCCGAAGAATAAACATCACTGGTCTTTATCTCAAATAAGTACATGTTTGGTTGATGGAAATTCTAGATACAACTGAAATATAATATACAATGTATAGTGATCGGTACGATACAAATAAAACCCACCTACTAGCAAGTCACCCGAAAGAAAGCAGTGCCGCAAGCCATAATGAAACCCGTACGGCAACACCTGCAAGAAACTGGGGCACAACGGGGGTGAGTTGCCAACTCGTGAATAGAAAAACATCTACGAATAGAAAATCGCATGTATGACACAATCCTAGGTCATTCGATCATAATATATAATCCTCAAATATATAACCAACATTCTATAACAATGGCTAGGGTAACTATCAAACCCAAATGTAATCCCATGTGCCTGTATCAGTGTCTGTGCCTCAGGTAGCAATGTATCATATGAATGATGTATGAATGCATGAAAAGTATGATCAATGTAATCAAAGCCTGTGTGTGATCAATGTCCGTATATAGGTGGATCTCGTCCACATGTCACCCAATGACAATAAGTATCATGCATCTAAATATGAGGATATAGTCAAAATCATGGAAAAACATCATGAAATCTGTGCCCAGCATCGGCACAAAACATAGCCTCAATCTTAATATCTCAATGTCTCTGATAAGTCTCACTATCTAGGGCGACGTCAATCCAGATCGGCCCCTACCGTCATTCTCAAGACCACGACGGTATCCTCCGGATATCCAACGCGTCGGGTAAAATCACCGGTCGATAGTGCTCCCCTGCCAGGCTCAACGCCATCTCCTGCGATCTTCTTGCCCCGGGGTACCGCACCGGGCCCACCATGTACCCGCAATCGGCCTCATCCGCCTCCTCGAATCGGGCTTCACATGTCGCTCTCAGCACCGAGAAAACACATGGTGGACGCACTGAAATATCATATTAGGGGTAACCGGGTTTTTAAAACAATTACATAATCTCTTTGAAATACCCACGGTTCCCAAATCCAGAAATATCATAGAAAAACATATCTCAATGCGCATAATCAGAAACATGATGTATGTGACATATCAATGAAGTACAAGTATAACAGTATATCATGCAACATGGAATAATAGTATGCACATACAAGGGTCATATCCTGCAGCAATAATACTACTGTGTAGTGACATGGCAATTACCGATGAAGATGTGTGTGAACTGGCAAGTAAGTGTACGTGGTACATACGCATCATCGGTAATGGTGCTGGTGTCCTAACAGCATGATATCAACAATAGAATATGAATCACAATAAGTATGCGATGCGGAGCAATAATAATAATATGCGGGAGATGAATACTAATCACCATGATCGCTAAACTGCATCTAATGTTATAAGAGTTATATAGCTACGCCACTATAAGGCTGAGCTAAGCTAACAATAGGTGAGGGAAACCGCCTAACCACTGAGTCAATACATATATATATAGTCGGTGATCCCGCCTCGATCATATCACATCCGATACCATATCTCTACAATCGGTTATTCCCAAGTCAAGAGGGCGGATCAAACATCAAAATATAGCTCGTACGTGAATCCGTCGTACGGCATCCCCAAATCTGGGTACGGGTCAAATCATATTCATTATATTACTCATATGGTATCCTCTTATCAAGATCATCATCTGGGTACTGACCTACGTCTAGTACAATGCTAATATCATCACTATAGTCTTGACCTGACTACTGACCGACAGTCTCGTATAAATCGATATCATCAGCACATATCATCACATGGAGTAAACAACGCCCAAGGCGGCCTATCATAATTATCTTGTCATCTCATATCATATCATACCCTATCTCGTATCATAATGTAACATTTCAAAAAAAATTAAAATATTATTTTTGGGAATTTTCATAAATTAATACTAATTTTTACTGAATATTTTAATAGCCGGTACAATTAAATACCGATAAATGGTGGAAATTCCGGAGAAAATTATGGAAATTCTAAAATAGGTTATTTTGTGGAAATATGCCATTTTACAGTTTTTATGATGAATTATATGCGACTTTAGTGTTAATCGCGATCAAAAACCGCTAATTGGATTTTTGTCTTTTTGTGCAAAAATGTGCACATAACATTTTCCACACTTGTCACACTTGTTTCATGTTTTTGACTCATGGTAGCCTAGGGTTGAACCATAGATGACCTTGGTGGTCTAACCCATTTGGTTAGGTTAATTGGCTTAATTAACGGTTTTAGCTTGATTAAAGGTGATTAGGGATGGGGGTTGACTAGTGGTAGGAGAGAGAGGGAGGGTATGATGGATGCGCCATGACATTTAATGTTGAGTGAGGGTGATGGGAGTTAACCTCATTTCACTTCAAAACTTTTGTTGCCTCTCAAACACCCATTCAACTCTTTCTCACCTCACATCTCTCCCTCTCACACTCACACACACATGACCAATATCAGCCACACCACCACCACACCACCATATAATTCAATGTAAGAAATGATTTGGATAGCTGGTATCTATCCTTATAGAAAGACAAGGCTCAGATTTTCCATTTAATCCCAAGTGTTGTAAAGAACAAAGAAATCTTGTAATGGCTGCAAGATGAGGCCTGTCTAAAATGGCAGATTATCAAGCTTACCGAGCCAATTCATCACAAAAGATATTCAGCATGTCAAGCTCTTTAGGCAAATCATCATTTTCTTATATGAAGATTTCATATTGATTTCTCGAAACAATTTAGGATATCTGATTCGAAACCGACATGACAGAAAGATATATAAAACGAGGAAGGAAAAGATTGATTATAAAAGAATTGTAAGGAAATAGATAAGAAAGAAAAGGGAGTTGCAAGCAGCAGCTGCAGCCAAAGCATCAGCATCATCATCATCTGCCGCAACAGCAACATCAGCAGCAGCTGCTACAGGAGCAACTGCAGCAACTCTCCAGCAGCAACCATCCCTCTTCTTCCTCTCTTCTCCTATATCTTAGGATATCCAGAGGTATAACCCCTTAACCCGACTTCTAGCTTGCAAATATATGGTTATTTAGCTGAAAATTTAGTGTTTGCTATGTATTTTAGTGCTAGTTTAGTGATTTTGAGTGAGATTTGGCCAAGAGTTGGTTTTGAATGTTAGTATAGCCTTACTAGGTGCTGTTGAGACCAGTTGAAACAAGATTTGTCCCTGGTTTTCATCAAAATACCAGATAGTTAGAATCAGTGAAATTTAGCGATTTTGTCGACTTTTTGACCTTTCTGGAAACTGCTATCCACCCGGACCTCCTAAAATAAAATTGACTTGGCAGTAGGATGTGCAGGCAGATAGAAACCAACACCCAAAACCCTAGCCCCAACCACCTTACTCCAGCCGCAGATTTAATCCCTCTGGCCGCAATTTGCGGCCAGAGCAGGGTAAAACTGCATCGTTTTGCGTGCACAGCTCTATTTCATGTAAACTTGACCCCTGGAATGTCTAGTTTTGTCTGGTTCCAATCGGGGTAAAATCTGGGTTGATTTTCATGAGTTGGCGTATGATTTACGACTTGTTTAAAATGGGTTTTTGGTATTCGATGATTCGTTTCTGTCGGGTGGCGTTTGGACGTCAACGGCAGTGGATATTGGCTGTGTTTGCACGCGAGGCCACAGGTTTTTACCTATGGGCGTAGCATGCACCATTTTGGTTTCCGACATGGTTTTCATGTGTTTTAGCGTGTGATATCCTTGTAGGTACCCCACGTGGCGTCGAAGCGTTGGAGATGCAAATGGCGACTTCGGCACCGGCACGCTTAAAGAAAGGTGAGTAGATTTATATCTACGGGGAGAAGTAGGGTGGATGGCGTATAGCACCCCCGCAGTCCGTGGTGATGTATACGGATGCGTATACACACCTATGATTATTATATGTTATTTAGGATTAATGGTAATTTTTAGGATGGACATTAGTATGTTGGATGATTTAGTATCACGAACCCTAGGTAGTGGGTGCACTACACATACATATACACACATACATACTTGCATACATCCTTGTCCATATGTGCTTATGGGATTCTATATAGATATGTGTTCACACAGGTATGGGACTACGTGTTCACATATAGACTTGAGGATGAGACAAGAGATTGAGATGAGTCGACGATATGTGATCCAAGATTATGATATCGGTGATATGGTAAAATTCGTATTTAGGATACGTATTGATACTTTAGCGGATTTTGGGATTATGATGCCATAGGAATAGTGACATATATATGTAAATGATCGACATGTGATTATGATATGAGATAGGATATGATATGATATGACATGACAAGATATTTATGATAGGCCGCCTTGGGCGTTGTCTACTCCTTGAGATGATATGTGCTGATGATATCTTTTTTGCTAGAGGCTGTCAATCGGAAGCCAGATTATGATTATATTGACGATATATGAGGATGATATCGATTTATAGTAGACTGTCGATCAGTAGTCAGATCTTGATTTAGTGATGATATTAGCATTGTACTAGACATAGGTCAGTACCCAGATAATGATATTTGATAAAGAGAATACCAGATGAATGATATGACGAATGTGATATTGACCCGTAGCCAGATTTGGGGATGCCGTACGACGGATTTACGTACGAGCTATAAATTGATGTTTGATCCGCACTCTTGATTTGGGAATAACTGATTATAAAGATATGGTATCAGATGTGATATTATCGAGGCGGAATCACCGACTACATATGTATAATTATGTATCGACTCAGAGGTTAGACGGTTTACCTTACCTGCAGTTATCCTATTAGCTCAGCCTTTAGTTGGCGTAGCTGTATGACTCGTATGACATTAGATGCAGTTTAGCTATCTTTGTGTTTAGCATTCAGCTCCCGTATATTATTGTTGTTACTCTGCATCGCATACTTATTGTGATCCATATTTCATTATTGATATCATGCTGTTAGGACACCAGCACCATTACCGATGATGCGTATGTTCCACATACACTTACTTGCCAGCTCACACACATCTTCATCGGTAATTGCCATGTCACTACACAGTAGTATTATTGCATCAGGATATGACCCTTGTATGTGCATACTATTTTTCCATGTTGCATGATATACTGTTATACTTGCATTTCATTTATATGTCACATACATCATGCTTCCTGATTATACGCATTGAGATATGTTGTTTCTATGATATTTCTGGATTTGGGAACCGTGGATATTTCAAAGAGATTATGTAAATATTTTAAAAACCCGGTTACCCTTGATATTATATTGCAGTGCGTCCACCATGTATTTTCTCGGTGCTGAGAGCGACATGTGGAACCCGAATCGAGGAGGCGGATGAGACCGATTGCGGGTACATGGCGGACCCAGTGCGGTACACCAGGGCAAGAAGATCGCAGGAGATGGCGTTGAGCCTGGCAGGGGAGCACTACCGACCGGTGATTTTACCCGACACGTCGGATATCCGGAGGATACCGTCGTAGTCATAAGATGGATGGTAGGGGCCGATCTGGACTGACGGCGCCCTGGATTTTATGATTGAGATATTGAGATTTGAGATATTGAGGTACAAAGATTGTGATACAGAGATATCGAGATATTGAGATTATGTTTTGTGCCGATGCTGGGCACTCTTTTATGCTAATTTTATTATGATACCTCGTTTTAAAATACAGAAATCTCACAAATTTATGAAAGCAGTCTTCTTCAGTACATGCATTCTGTTCCATGCATTCATACATCATTCATATGATACATTGCCACCTGATGCACTGACACAGGCACATGGGTTTACACTTGGGTTAGGTATTTACCCTAGTCTTGTGATAGATTGTTGGTTATATATATTTGAGGATTATATATTTTGATTGTATGACCTAGGATTGCGTCATACATCCGATTTCTGTTCGTAGATCTTCTTCTACTCACGAGTTGGTAACTCACCCCCGTTGTGCCCCAGTTTCTTGCAGGTGTTGCCATACGGGTTCATTACGGCTTTGCGGGGACAACTTCTTTCAGGTGACTTGCTGGTAGGTGGGTTATTTGTATCATACCCATCATTATACATTGCATATTACATTCAGTTGTATCTAGAAGTTCCATCAACCAAACAAGTACTTATTTGAGTAGAGACCAGTGATGTTTATTCTTTCGACCTTAGAGTCGCACGTTATATTCTCTGGGTTTCTTGCTGATTGGAGATTCTTTTCTGTTGTGATCCTCGCCTTTAGGAGTTGTATATTATGTTGCTTACTGGTGGATTTTTCATGGTTCTTCCTATACTCTACTACTTTCTTGGTTTGGATTTTCGGGCTCGGCTTACTTAAAGCACGTAGGCCTTGAGACGTTCGTAGCCTAAGTGCCGGTCATGTTCCGTACTTTCGGGTCGTGACACATAATCACATGTCGATCATTATATATATATATCACTATTCCTATGGCATCATCATCCCATAATCCGCTAAAGCATCAAGACGTATCTAAAATATGAATTTTACCATATCACTGATATCATAATCTCGGATCAAATATCATCGACTCATCTCAAACCCAAGTATCATCCTCAAATCCGTATGTGAACACATAGTCCTATACCCACGTGAACACATATCTATATAGAATTCCATAACCATATCTGAAATAAGGATATATGCAAGTATGTATGTGTGTATATGTATGTGTAGTGCACCCACTACCAAGGGTTTCGTAACCCTTTACAAAAATCCATCTTAACATCATCATAAATCACAAATAACATATAATATTTGTAAGTGTATACGCATCCGTATACATCGCCACAGACTGCGAGGGTGCTATACGCCATCCTCCCGACTTCTCCCCGTAGATATAAATCTACTCACCTTTCTTTATGTGTGCCGGTACCGATGTCGCCATTTGCATCTCCAACGCCTCGACGCCACGTGGGGTACTTACAAGGATATCACACGCTAAAACACATGAAAACCATGTCGGAACCAAAATGGTACATGCTACGTCGATAGGTAAAAACCTACAGCCTCGCATGCAAACACGGCCAATATCCCTCTGCCGTTGGCATTCAAACGCCACCCGACAGAAACTAATCACTGAACACCAAAAATCCAAGCTAAACAAGTCGTAAATCATGCGCCAACTCAATAAAATCAACCCAGATTCTACCCTAACTGGAATCAGTCAAAACTAGACATACCCAGGGTCAAGTCTATAGGGTATAAGGCTACAGAACCAAAACAAGCACCAGAACCCATGCTCTGGCCGCAATTTACGGCCAGATGGGATTTATCTGCGGCCAGGAAGTGGGTCCACGGCCTGGGGCTTTGGGTGTTGGCTTCTATCTACCTGCATACCTCACTGCCAAGTCAATATTATTTTAGGGTATCTCGGGTTGTAGCAGATTCCATAAAGGTCACAAAATCGACAAAATTGCTAAAATACGCCAAGTCGAAACTTTCAGCTAACTAACTGGAAATCTGGGTATTCTTGGGTTAACTGGTCTCAAACACACCTAATAAGGTTACCTTAACCATCAAAACCAACACTTGGTCAAGTCTCACTCAAATTTGCCTAAACTAGCACTAATCACGATATAAACACTAAATTTTCAGCTAAACAACTATAATTTGCAAGCTAGGAGTTGGGTTGTGAGATTATACCTCAAGAGATCTTCGATGAAGGAGAAGGGAAGAAGGAGGATGTGGGGTGGTGCTGCTGAAGTGCCCCGGGACTGAAGTTGCTGTTGCAACTGAGGCTGATTCTGGTTCTGTGGCTGCTGCTGCTTACAAATCCCTTTTGTTTTTCTTTTGCTGTTGCAGCAGCTGCTGGTGCTATGGTTTTGTTGTGGGGGGTTGTGTTGGGCTGAGTTGTGGTATGATGAGGGTGTGGGTTGTTTTAAATGATGTTACTGCTGTTGCTGCAGATGCTGATGCAATTGGGGCTGAAATGTGCTGATGGTGGCTGAGTTGTTGATATTGGCTGATGCATTTGCTGCTGTAGTTATAGTATCAGCAGATGTAGGGGGGGCTATTTTGTGGCTGATGTAGCTGCTGATGTGTTGATATGGGGGCTGAAGTTGTGCTGATGTGAGTGTGTAGGTGTTGGGCTATGGTGTGGCTGCTGAAGTTTTCCTCACTGCTGATGCAGTTGCTGTTCAGCTGCATTTGAAGTTGTTGTTTTGGTTGTTTTGGCAGATGTAGGGTGAAGTGTTGTGTATTTGATGGTGGGGTATGAGAGTGAGAGATGTGAGTGTGAGAGAGAGTTGAAGGATGTGTGAAAGACAAGAAAAAGTGTTGAGGTGAGAAGTCTTGAAATGAAATGGTGTGACATAACCTCATAGCCTCCTCTCTCTCTCTCATTTAATGTTTCTTGTTCAAACCATCATGGCTCTTTCTCTCTCCCTACACAAGTCAACTTAACCCTAATCACCCTTAAACGACACACTTAACTTAACCATAAGGTTTAAGCCACCATGGTCATCTAAGCATGGTTCAACCCTAGGCTCAACCCTTGCTACCATGCACATGTGTGTGTAGCCCAGATAAAATTTCGATAAAATATTTAAAAGCCCTTGTGGTAAACTTTTTACCAAAACCCCCACATTGAGACACACTTACCACTAAACACAAACTCAGGTGTTACAAATCTTTTCTCATAAATGCAAACCATGATGAGAAAAAATGGAATCAAAGATGCTAGAAGTATCATGAAGCCGAAAATCACAAATAACCCCCTCCATAATGCTAATTTGCATATTTGCAAATTAGCCCCTCTATCGAAAAAATCCGGCCGTGAAGGAACAAAGGAAAACTGGCCGGAACGGAATACAAACTGGCAACTTCAAAAAACTGATCCCGTAATAAATTACAGGAAAACCCCGCGACTGTATATACATACCCGCATTTGTATTCCCAGGGAATACAAATGCAATGAGACAAAATCTACACTGTACAATACTAAGATCCGGCTTAACCCAAAGCCCGCTAGTATTATCCATCCGATCATGATCCGTGCAATACCGCACGGATAAGATCGAACCCTGCCATATCTCCATACGGCCTCTACAGCGTTTCGCCAGAAACTTGAGAAAACGGTCTGTGGGGGACTCTAAAGACTCGTCAACACCTTGGTTGTGGATTTAACCATTAGCACGTCAGAGGTATTAGCCATACGTAACGGGGTACCAGGTATTGACCAAAAGGGACGTCGATGAGCGAACTCATCCTGACACCCTACTGAGCCTGTCAGTGACAATATCCGTACAGTCCGGTCCGTTCGTCTATGAGCATCGCATGGCGGGCCTAGGGGGTAGGTAAAAGTCAGACCCCCAAAAGCGGTACAAGTCGTGTCGGAGTGTAGCCCAGAACACCTTGAGATACTACTGGAATACCTACCAGTAAATCTCCTGCCTTGGCCAAGGACTTCGTGTAATGGCTCTCCTAGACACAGCGTGACCTCACCCCCAAAACCGGGAGAGACGAACCCCTGCTGATCCGCTCACCGCCTCCATGTGGCTCGGGACTGTACCCAACTAAAACCTGTTTGCACGTCTCCTTTGAGCGTGGTAGGGTAGTAATCAAAGTACAGCGGGAACTCACACGAGACAAATGACGATCTCAGGTCGATGAACTAACCTATACACGTGTCACAGGGAACTGCTATCTGACGTCAGGTATAAGACCAACTAGCATGTTCCCGGCGAGTCCTGTCCGGTGTACTCATAACCCAATGAGCACCTGTATACATCTTAGGTGAACCAACTCATACCAGTGGCTTGTGAGACCGGCCACCGCCCCTCGTCGGGGTCTCGACTGTATACACTAGTCTACTCTGGAGTATCGATGCCCTGTCTCGAAACTCCCATGACTAGAGACCTTTTAAGGATGTGCTTATAGACCCCAGCTCCCACGTATATGATCGCCCTCATACTGCTGGCAGTCAAGCAAGAATCCTAGGGGCTCTATCAACGTGCAATAGTGACCTGTAAGGTCACCTAAAGCAGTACACGATGATAAAGATAAACCAGATAACATACTATCATCTTGAGTAAGACTGTCCTACCGGTATAGGTCTTCCTTCAATCATTGCAATCACGTGTCTGTGATCTAATAATTGACTCTGAGGGCACTATCTCTAACAAAGCATAGCCACTTGAGAAAATGTTTCGTCATAATCCACACCTGGTCATTGACGAAAACCCTTTGCAACAAGTCTAGCTTTGAAAGTCTCAACTTTTCCATCTACACCAAGTTTCTTCTTACAGATCCACTTGCTCCCAATGGGTTTTCCCCTTTCAGGAGCAACTTCCGAAGTCCATACTTTGTCGGTGTACATGGATTCCATCTCAGATCGCATTGCATCCAGCCATTTCACAGAGTCACCACTCGTGATGGCCTGCTCGAAACTAGTCGGGTCATCATCTTCCATGATACAATCCTCACTCCCACCATCAATGAGAAAACCATAATATCTCTCAGGTGGATGAGAAACCCTACTAGATCGGCGGAAAGGCTGGGGTTCATTGGGAACTACTGAATCCTCTGGTTCAATTAAATCTTCTGTCGTAGTTTTTGTTGCTGGAACTTCTTCTAGTTCTACCTCAGAGCCACTAATCTCTTTTGCAAGAAATTCCTTTTCTAAAAAGGTGGCGTGCCGAGAAACAAACACCTTTTGTTCCTCGGTGTGGTAGAAGATGTACCCTCACCAATGTTTGGGATATCCAATAAACTTACACAGAATAGACCTTGCCCCGAGCTTATCCGGATTTTTTGTTTTCACATATGTCGGACAACCCCATATCCTAACATAATTAAGATATGGTCTCTTTCTTTTCCATATCTCATATGGTGTGGTTGGCACAGATTTGGTGGGAACCATATTCAATAGGTCTGCAGCTGACTCCAGTGCATATCCCAAGAAGAAAATAGGTAACTCAGCTGTACTCATCATAGAGCGCACCATATGTAATAGGGTGCGATTCCTCTGCTCCGATACACCGTTGTGCTGTGGTGTATAAGGAGAAGTAAGATGAGAGAGAATCCCATTCTCTTTGAGATAATCTAGGAACTCATTGCTCAAGTATTCTCCTCCTTGATCAGATCGAAGGATCTTAATACTTTTGCCCGTTTGGTTCTGTACTTCGTTCTTATATTCTTTGAATTTCTCAAAAGCTTCAGACATGTGTTTCATCAGGAACACATGTCCGTATCTAGAGAGATCGTCAGTGAATGTAATAAAGTAGGAAGAACCGTTCCTCGCATGTGAAGACATGGGACCGCATACATCACTATGTACCAGTCCTAAGAGTTCCTCAACTCTTTCTTTGTGTCCACTAAACGGAGTTTTGGTCATTTTACCTTTGAGACATGAATAGCAAGTATCATAAGATGATAATTCGAATGGACTCAAATATCCATCCTTATGTAACTTAGCTAGCCGTGTCGCATTGATATGACCGAGCCTACAATGCCACAAGAAGGATTCGTTCATTTCTGAACTCTTCCTCTTGTGTGTGTTTTGTATATTAAGGACTGTATTTTGATTGAGAACGTATATGCCATTATGTAACGAACCTGATCCAATCAACTTTTGATTTAGGAAGATTTTCATAACATTATTCTGAATTACAAAATTATATCCTTCTTTACTTAATAAAGAAACTGATATAATGTAGCACATCATGTTCGGTATATAATAGTACTCGTTCAGAATCAATATATTACTACTTGGTAATACAAGGTGATATTCACCAACTGCTTTGGCTGCAATACTTGTACCATTCCCTACTTGTACAGAATGATCACCCTTTCCCAGTTATCTACCTTTACGTAGCCCACATAACAATTTACATATGTGGGATCCCGATCTGGTATCTAATACCCAGGACGTAGAGTAAACTGAGAAACAGTTCTCAATAACTAACACACCCGAAGAAGATGCATCAACATACTTGTTCTTCATTTGGGTGGAGTGAGAATCCAGATATTGTCCTATTCCCTGCTCAGTCTCATAACACTTATAAGAAAGAATGAGACCAACGTTCCCCTGCTGAGTATAATAAGCGGGTTCAGTCAATACATCCATATTATTATCTTGATTATGGCCTGACATGGTCGCTACTTAGAGAGAGAGAGAAGGAAACACTTTAGCGTATACTCTTGCAAGATTAGATTGGTTATTATCTTATCTAATCAGGATGTCTCCCACTGTTTTTATCAAATCTTTCTTCAAACCATAAAAGGAAAGACTAGCCGGGATTAATTACACCCTACAATTTCGTTAATCTTTCAGCCAGATCAGTGTTGGTACTTTGAGGGAAGTTCCCCGTGCTCACACACGGACCTAATTAAAATAAACCTCGTTTTCCCAGAGGCATAACCCCGTTAACACCTTTCTAGACACCTACTTGATCGGCTAATTGTCCTGTGTAAAATTCTCCCGGGAGTAACTTTTACTCACAGTGGGTATCAGGATCCATCTATCTCATAGAAGGTATGCAATCTCATTGCAAATTTCAACACTTGAAATTCTCGATATTACTTTTACCCCCAGCGTCCTATGACCTTGACGCAGGCCAACAAACCACAGTCCGCTAGTCAAGTTGAACCCGTACATTTCTTGATTGAATTAAACCTACCCGCACGACCCTTGACGCAGGCCAACAAAGTCGTACGACTACCCTAATCCAATCACATCTCATGGTGCAGATAAGTACTAGTTAGCTACCGCACACTACGTCTTGACGTAGGCCAACAAACGTATCACAAATACTAAGTAATATTTATCTGAAATGACGGAGGGCTACGCAGGTTTTTCAGAAAACCATGAGCGTAATGAACTTGATATCATTGTAGAAACAAGTGATTTTTGAAAAGGAGTGTTTTTTAGGCTTTTCCGGTTTCGCTAAAGAGGTCACTCCCGGTGAAGGGATCTCGGCTCTTTCCTTATCGAATAAGGTGCAGGGTATATCATATATACCGCTGTGCAAAGCAAAGCTATAGAAGCAATCAAAAAACTAATCCGTGAGTTTGTAGCATCTTCCAGTTCTGCTAAAGAGGTCACTCCCGGTGAAGGGATCTCGACTCTTTCCTAATCGAATAAGGTGCAGGGTATATCATATATACCGCTATGCAAAGCAAGACTGTAGCTACCCTTTTTTTAAAGTTTTGATTCTACAACATCTTTTAGGTTTCTTTTCTTTTATTAATCTCATTAATAAATCCCATCAATTATGGTTCCTAAGCATCACAGAAGAAACGAAAGCAATAATATTTATATATCAATATATATATATATATATATAGTATAAGCATTCGTCTCAGGCAGTAATATGATCTCATCACAGAACATTGCAGCAGAAGATAACATATGAAATATTGTATATATTAGGACGTCCGTGTTTTACATTGAGCCTGTATAAAACACAGATTCCACGGTTGCGGTGAATAGCCAAACCCACATGCCTAGACCCCTACGAGAGCAACAAGTAACACTGCCAATTCTAGGGTTAGGAGACCAGGTCTCGACTCCTCAAGATGGCCTCCCACTGTACCCTAGAACCCGGTTACTTGTGCTCCCCTCCTCGGGTCTACCTAATGCGGAAAAGTAAATAATATACAATGGTGAAAACAACCTCATCCCGGATGTTCCCTAATAAAAGAATATTACATACAAATGAATTTTACATGAATGAAAATAAAAACCCTCATCTCACATAAAACCCCCGGCTGTTCAGAATACGACGATCCAATATAACATATCACAGCAACACATAATATCTCATATCATCAACGTAAGCAAGTATGCGTATCCCGATTGTCCTTGATGTATAGCAACGAAGCCGGCGATACACCACATACTATGCTTACGGTCACAGAAAAGAAAGTGTAAAACTACAACATTTGGAATCCACAATCACTTTAGACATCGTAAATCCGAAATATCACATACTTCGCATTTCATGCCTAACTATATGAATTCCACATATTGTATCACATTCCAGATAAATAGACAAAGTTAAACTTTCCGATCGAATAATCAAATACGCATGATTTCCCAAATAGCTCAACACTTGAGCGGAGTTCAAAAAATCCCAGAACATGTCACAGTCCCAGTGAACCAGCCGTAGAAGGGTCAAACCAACGCCTCACATGTGGCAACGCCAAACTACCACAAACCCAAAGGTTCAGTAGATGTTTTGACGGTCACATAATCGAGTTAAGGTTACGTTCATCTAGAGGGTCCACAGATATGCTTGCATATTTTTTCGAAAGTTTTAAACTCAAGAAAAAATCAACACTTGAAAGCTTTTCGTGTCGGGAAAAAATGAGTTATTGATATCCGTTCGAACATTTTAACAGGTTCCAAATTATCCGAAAAACAAAACGAAGTTAAACTTTCCGATCGAATCAACGAATACAAAAATCTCCAAAGAACTCAACACTTGAGCAATATTAAAAATTCCCAGAAGTATATACTAATACATACGGATTAACCTTACAAATACGAGACCTTAACTCCCAAGTACGGCCGCGGAACCGCCGCGGGAAGCATGTTCCTGCCGCGGTTCCGCGACGATTTTTGGGAGTTGTGGGCTGGTATTTTACAGTAATCCTTAGAATTGCCTGCTGAATTTTCTGAGTATTTTTAATACGGAAAAAATCAAATTTTTAAAAAATTTCCAGAGAGGGGTCAAAAAATGATGTTTTGGCGTTCGATCGGACTTTTAATTTCGTATACACGTCGCCTAATGCTCTAGCTTGGGTCTGATACCACTGTAGGGTTACTATGCACTATCACAAGGTTCTACAAGGTATCAACCATGCCCGATTTAAAATTTAGACATGCCGAACAACCCAAAGCAAGGATCTTTGCTAGATAATTAGGGTTAAACATGCAAGTAAACATCTCTACAACTAAGAGAGAGGGATTACAATATTTGTAGTCCGCTCCTTCGCTTCGTAAGCTCCGAGTAGTAGTCCTTTCGCCGCAATCCATGATCTCCCGGACTCAAGAGAAGCTCCAGAACCCGAATGATCCATGCTTGCTTGAAGACTTCCTTTTCAAAGATGATCTACCTTGAAGTTTCTTTAACTCAAGCTCTCACTCACTAATCAAGTATTAATGAGGTGAACACCCTAATCGAATTGGCTAGATTAGATAAGGATGATGAAGTAGGATTTATGCTCTCTTTTATTATCAAATTCTCACACTCATTCATCACAAAATAAAAGCTAGAAAGCTTTCAAGGAGGAAGAAGAAGGTGACGTCTTTTGTGATGAACAATGAAAAATTACTGTGCTCACAAATGATCCTTGAGTTAATCATATGAATCTTTAACTCATGTAGAGAGTTTACTAGGGTTAAGGGTTTAGATTGGGTTAAAAAATATCTTCAAAATATCAACACATAATATCTTTGCAAGAAACAAAACAAAAGCTTCTAGAAGCTTCAAGAAGAGGTTAACCCAAATCAAACCCTAACCATGTTTAATCTCCACTAATCATGTTGCATTTGTAAACATAACTTGTTACAATATTATATATCACATATACAATATATTTTTGTAACAAAAGAAAATAATACAATTAACATGTATCGCATATATATCAATGTATTATCCTGTGAGAAAATGAATCAATAAAGCGAGCCAATATTAGATAATGTAATTTAATATATCACATATATTATTATACATTAAATTATTGAATCAACACTTGATCCGACAATCCGGTTATTTCTCAAATAACCGACAAATATAAACTGTATCATTTCATCAAATCAACACTTGATCCGATGACCTGGCTATATCACATAAACCCGGCCGATATCAAATATCGCGAGAATAGAATATTGTATCCCATATCGTATTATTCTCGGTCCCGCACATATCACATATGTGCTCCTGTTCTGTTTTTCCTGAGTCAAGAAACCTCTGTGTAGGACTCTAAAGAATCGTCAATACGCCGGCAGTAGGTGATGATCATATCAAACACCCACAAGCTGCAAGCGGTCAGCTAAACGTAACAGCCACCCAGGTATTGAGCGATCAGAAGATCAACAAGCAAGCCTGTACATTCTCCTGTGAATCCAATCAGTAACACTCCCGTACAGTCCGGTCTCTTCGTCTGATATGTTGCATATCTAGTCTAGGGGTGGTAAACGTCAGACCCCAGTAACCGATAAGTCATGTCGATGTGAGGCTCATAACAGGTCGAGAATCTACTGATAACACTTACCAGTAGTACTCAATATCCTCCCTGCCCAGAGACTTCCAGTTATAGCCAATTGAACACAGCACAACATCAACTCCCTATACCGGGAGAGACGAAACCCCTCCTATCGCTCATTGCCTCCATGTGTTTCGGGACTGTACCCAAAAGCCACCGTTTTGCATGCCCTCTTGGATGTGGTAAGGTGAAAATCAAAGCACAGTGGGAATCACACAAGACTTTATAATGATCTCGGGTCTACAAACTATCCTGACCCTGTACCAGTGTCACCAGAGAACTGCCATCTGACGTGAGGTATAAAACCATCTAGGAGTTCTCAGCGAGTCCATCCCGTGTACCCAGTCTCCACTGAGAACCTGCACACCATCTTTGATGTCAAACACCGATGGATATGGGATCATCCATCGCCCATCATATGGGTCAAGATGCGTATACGCTAGTCTACTCTGGTGTATCGATGCCCTGTCTCGATACACCCTCTACTTGGAACAGTTATAGGATGTACTCGTCGACTATCGTGGCCCCACTAATATGATCTCATCATAGTCCCAGTAGTCAAGTACATATCCCAAGGGCTTTATCAACATGTGAGAGCAAGACAGTAAACTCATACAATTCAATATGTTAAGATAAAGTGAAACCAAATAGCATACTATCATGACGAGCAAGAAAGTCCTCTCTATATATATCCAAGCATCCATTGTAATATACATTATATGTACAACAATGGTCTCTAGGGCATATACATAACTAACACCTTCAGTAATGTGACTGGACCACCCAGCACTTCACAGAATCCGGTAACTTGAGCACTCCTCCTTGGATCAACCTGTACCCCTTACGAGTGCGGTGAATAGCCCGCCAATTCTAGAGTGAAGCCCCCTCCGTCTCAACATCATGAGATGCGGCCCCGTTGCCTTCTAGAACCCAGCTATCCGTGCACCCCACCGCGGGGTAATCCTAGTACATAAAAGAAAATATATACAATGGGTACACCGACCTCATCCCGGTCGTGCCCCAAAAGAAGAAAAAAAATATACAAACAGGCAGTGACGGCAGACCACATGTCGGCCGCTCGCCCCGCAATATCAAATGTACAAATAAAACTAAAAAGCACTACCATTGCACAGGAACTATCCACCACGATAAATCCGCAACATCACAGTACAACACAGAACATCATCGTGAATGTCATGTTCGCAAACCCGTCTAAAAGAGCTATAGCGATTAGACAAGATTTACCGATCAAATGACATTCACGGTCGCAGATATAATGTAACCACTATAAACTAACACATTTAAAATCTCGATCGACAAAACTTCCCGAAGTGGGCCCTAAGTACAAATCCAGTACTCATAATAAAATCTTGGCCCAAACAAAATATTCCAGAAACCCCAATTCCAAGTTAAAGACCCAAAGCAAAAATTTAGTGCACTGAAAACTCAACACAGTGGCGAAACCGCGGCCAAAACGTGGGTACGGCCGCGGTTCCACGGCGCTACAGAGGGATCATGCTACCAAAATTTTACAGTTGTCTTATTAAAGCCTGCCTGATTTTCTGAAACACTCAAAATAATTTTTAGTCCACTAAAAATTCGACAGAAACATTGAACTTGAAAATGCGGTTTTGGAAATTTTGTCCGATCGAGCTTTTAAACATGTTAGAACAAGCTAGTATACGGTTAATGGGTGACTCTGATACCATGTTGGGTTACGGCGACGCCCCGGCCGTCTAAACGAGGCCAAATGCGGAACAAAAAACTTTTTACGAAACCGGGGCCACCGCAACCCAAATACCCGGATCGTTCCATTAACCGTAAACTAGCAAAATGTAAAAGAGTTTGGATAGATTATACCGATCGATCCGTGTCTTTCGGTCTTCAATCTCTTTCCCAGCTCCACGCAGCTGTCCCGATCAAGTCCGCTCTCCGGTCTAGCTCGTCGGAATGGCACCACGTCGAGGATTCTTTATACGGGCTCCCGCTTCGAACTGAAGCAACTCGGACATGAAGTTTTCTATCCGACATGTCCAAGATGATGTAGAGAAAAGTGTAGAATATTTTGTCTCAAGTCACCCAAGCATTTGGGTGGAGGGAAAATGAAGTTGCCAAAAATTGAAATGTGAGCACATACATTTTTTTCCAGTGAAGTAAGAATGAGGCTCGGCCAAGTTCACAGAGAGGGAAGAAATGTGGACTGGGGAATTTCCAAAGTTGGAGATGATATGAAAAGGTGCTCTGTTCAAAACAAAATGGAAGTGGGCGAGGTTTTATATCAATTACACCACATGAGAAAAATAATACCAAGGTCATATCTTTCACCGCTGTAAACCCTTGCCATTTACAAGGCTAGAAAAAAATGCAAAGAGGCCCCCCCACTCAGCCACCTCACTCCACTCACCAAACAGAAAACCCAATCAAAGGAGGCCATCCCACATTAAATGATGCACAAGCAGCCCCCATTCCCTCGAAATGTGCAGCCCCCCCAACTGCATGGATTTCAGTGCAAGAAAGAATGGTCAAAACTCACAATAATTAAAACTTAAATCAATATGTTAAAGACGAAAAAAATACTGGCAACTCCGAAAATAATCCCGTAACGAATTACGAGATTACCCCTCAACGGTAAATACATACCTGCATTTGTATTCCGACCAAATACAAATGCAATAAGACAAAAATATTCCTACAATATAATACTAGGATCCGGCTTAAACCAAAGCTCGCTAGTATTATCCGTCCGATCATGATCCGTGCACAAGTGCACGGATATGATCGAACCCCGCCATATATCCATACGACCTCTACAACGTTTCGTCCAAACTTGGGAAACTTTCTGTGGGGGACTCTAATGACTCATCAATACACTGGTACTGGGTATAACCACAAGCACGTCAGTGGTACTAGCTGTACGTAACGGTTGCCCATGTATTGATCGGAAGGGAAGCTGACAAGCGAACTCATCCAGAAACCCTACTGAGCCTGACAGTGACAATATCCGTACAGTCCGGTCCGTTCGTCTTTGAGTATCACATATCGGGCCTAGGGGCTGGTAAACGTCAGACCCCAAATAGCGGTATAAGTCATGTCGTAGAGTAGCCCAGAACACCTTGAGATACTACTGGAATACTTACCAGTAAATATCGATTACCCTGGCCAGGGATTTTGTGTAATGGCTCTCCTAAGCACAGCGCGATCTCACCCCCAATACCGGGAGAGAAGAATCCCTGACGATCCGCTCATTGCGTCCATGTGGCTCGGGACTGTACCCAACTAAAACCTGTTTGTACGACTCTTTTGAGCCGTGGTAGAGTAGTAATCAAAGCACAGTGGGAACTCACACGAGACAAATGACGATCTTAGGTCGACAGACTAACCTGTACACATGTCACCTGGGAACTGCTATCTGACGATATGTATAATACCAACTAGCATGTTCCCTGCGAGTCCTGTCCGGTGTACTCATAACCCAATGAGAACCTGTATACATCTTAGTTGAACCAACTGACACCAATGGCTTATGAGACCGGCCACCGCCCCTCGTCAGGGTCTCGACTGTATACACTAGTCTACTCTGGAGTATCGATGCCCTGTCTCGAAACTCCCATGACTAGGGACACTTTAAGGATGTGCTTATTGACCCCAGCTCCCACGTATATGATCGCCATCATATTGCTGGCAGTCAGGAAATAATCCTATGGGCTCTATCAACATGCAATAGTGAACTAAAGCATGTACACGATGATAAAGACAAACCAGATAGCATACTATCATCTCGAGCAAGACTGTCCTATCGGTATAGGTCCTCCCTCAATCATTGCAATCACGTACCTGCGATCCAATAATTGACATTGAGGGCACTATATCCAACAAACTGTACCCAAGATGTTGAGCTCTTGGGGGATTATGAGGTTTTGACAAATCGATCGTATGGTTCGATTTCATTCGGATATCAGGTGATGGGATGCATTGCTTGGGAGACTCCAGATACGAGTATAGCCGTTGGAGTGCAGTCCATGCAGCCACGAAGAGACGAGTCCGAAGCAGTCGACATTATAGAAAGGTTGAGTAAGAGGTTCGTACGAGATCTTGATGAGATGACGTTCCACTCCGCCGACATCAGAGATGTGATACACATGCAGAGGTGTTGCATATGGGTATATCTTCTAGAAGGAGTCGTGATGAGTATGCAGCCGTTCCAGAATAAGATACAGATTTTGTAAGAGATGATAACTTCCGTGCAGTTCCGCAGAAACGAGATTGGGAGAGACCCCGACAAGATCTTTCCGGAAATACTAAACGAGAAGACCTGGACCCAGGAGCGGTTATATGACGCACACCCAGTGGGCCAGAGATCTTTAGAAGATGTTCCAGAGCGGACTACTTCCATTATCGTTTCCATATTGGACCGTTGAGCCGAGGAGCCATGTACTTAGCAATCTACAGTGAGAGACGAGAGCCTAAGGGCACTAGGCAACATGCCATGATCAGAAGGCAAGTAGATATCTTGCTCTGCTTGCATTGGATGAACCGACGCTTTCTCGACTTTGAAGGACGGACATATCGACGACAGTATTTAGGATTTGTGATTTTGTGATTGACTATCACGTATCCGTCACTTTGGATTTCAGTATTTTTGAGTGATTTATTTCCAGATTGAGTTTTGATGACCGAGTTTCATAATATTTGATTTCACGCCTAGGGCATGCATATGATTTGACTTATGCTTTCGGTATAGTTTTCAAGCACTTTTAGTATTTGATTTGCTTTTGTGCACGCCGATGCACAGGATGGTGAGATTTTATACCACGGTATACCTGATTGGGATTTTGATTGAAATGTGTTGTATTCTGTCGATTTCGATTGTGACGATCGATATTCGTTTTTCGTGCACACTGTGCACTTGATTTGGATTTTGCGCATACTTAAGGCGCTTGATGCGATTTAGGTGCACACCAGATGCACTAAATCGAGATTCTTCGTGCACATCAGATGCACCTGGTTTTTCTATCAGGCTCACACGTTGCCCTTGACAGGTGTTTTCGTGCCCACCCGTTGCACTTAGATTTGGGTTTTATGCACATGTATGGCACATTCATAGGTTTCGATTTCCATGCACACCAGACGCACATGACATTCATATATATATATTTGGGATTGATTTCTTTTGGAGCAGTATATTTTTTCATGCATTGATAGTTATCGAAGGGATTTCCAAGGAGGAGCTATAGTCTCAGTATTTACATACGTGTCCATGATGGCACAAAACTTTTTACAAGGGAAACCCTTCTAAATTGTTTTCAAAACGGCGGGACGTGTATGTTAAACAAATATATATATATATATATATATATATATATATATATATAGTTATATATATATAGTTATTTTCTCACAATGAACGTCCGCCACTGTGAAGTGATACACATATCGCACAGCGATTTGAACAAGATTCGGCATGCATTGCTTCCAGATGTTTTAATGATGTATGTTATATTGATTTTCGTTTTGGATTTAGGCATTGTGTCTTCACCATAACTCTGATTATTGTGGGATGCTTGACGGAGTTTGATTTTTGAATTATATACTCATTTTTCATGCGCATGCATTGCGCTACGATTTGTTTTATGTATTTATGATTTCGGAGACCCGACGACTTGATGGTTCACTGAAATGTTTTAGTATTTGGGGGGTGGAATTTTAATTTAAATTCGGTGACCGAATTTCTTTAAGGGGGGAAGATTGTAACGTTTTGAAAATCGTTTAGGTGAAATTTCGGAAAATCGGTAAAATAAGGTGGTTTTCCGTAAAAAGTCAAAATATAAATATCTTTTAATATAAAATTAAATATACAAATTCTAGCTATGTAATTACTAGTATTTGGTGTTTATCGAGCCACTGGTAAAATTTATAATTTTCTGAAATTTTTTCCGAAATTAATTATTTTAATATTATTTTAAGTCATCACCAATACATTTAATTAGGGAAAATTACAAATTGGAATGGGTTGAAACAAATTTTATGCATCATAACACATTAAACAGAATTTTAACTTGTTGTTTTTGAAATGAAATGAAATTGTTAAACGGTTTTAGAAAATATTGAAGAAAAAGGCTTAAATAGTGAAATTAGTATAAATAGATATCGGGGAATAACATTTATCATTTTTCCCTCACCCACACTCACCCACACCCTCTCTCCTCTCTCCAAATCAGCAGCCTAAGTGCCCCCTCATTTTCCCACTTGTTTGCTAAAATAAAAGAATTGAAAAGAAAAGAAAACAAAGATAATAGTTAAATGAGTATGGGCTTTGACCTTGGGTAGACTAGATATCATGTTCCCCACCTCTCTCTCTCTCCTCTCCCCCACAATTTCTGGCCAAACTCCCCTCCTCCAACAGCAGCTGCCCCCCCATTTTTCCTTCTCTTTTCTCTTCAAAAATTCATCAAAAACGCCTAAAAATCCATACAAAATCAAAGCTAAATCCAAATCCAACTCCTACCCATTTTTCCTTAGCCTCTCAGGCATGGATCTTGGTGAAAAGTTTGCATTTTGGAGGTCTTGTTGCATGCTAGATCTCTTGATCATAAGGTATAATTTTAACCTTATGCTTATATTGTTGTTTAATTGCTTCAATGTTAACAATTTAGATGTTTAATTGGGTTTTATTGCAAGTTTGGAAAATTCAAGACTAGGGTTTGAATTTAATTAGGATTTTTATCATTAGGTTATGTTTGTAATGAGGAGATTAACATGTAATTGAATGCAAAATCTAAGTTGGTTACTAGTTGCTAAGTTGTTAGTTTAAAATTGTGATAATTATGCAAAATTGCAAACTGGGTTTTGGAAATTTAATTAAAATGTGAGATTAAAATCTAGTTAGGGTTTTTAGCACATCATTAAGGTTTCCATGAGTGGTTTAACCATTTAAAATATGCAAAATCCAGCTTAATTGTTAAATTGTGAATTTTGTTTTAAAAAGTGTTAAAATCGTATATTTTTGCAAACTAGGAATTTGGAATTTATACAAATTGATGAGAATAAATTATTGAAATGGTTTATATAACTTAGTTATGATATTTAGTGGATATTATGGCCATTAGTTTTGTTAAAACGTCAAGTTTCGAATTAAAACGGTAATTAAGTGTTTTCTAGGTTTTGTGAAATAAACCGATTTGATCAATTTACTGGTTTTGATGATTTGCATCGTATTTCATATATTTTTAGTGATTTATGAAACCATGATTGGTACGTTTGATTTTTTTCTCGATCAATCGGTGTTTGTACGCCGATGTTGAGGGTTTTGGGTTGATTTGAGAGAGAAAAACATAGGTTTTGACCTATGTGAGATTAATGTAGGGTTCCTAGGCACTCTTGTGAGGGTTCATAAGGCATCAAACAAGCCCGAAATAAATTTTAGACGTGCCGAACAACCCAAAACCGGGATCTTAGCTAGATTATTAGGGTTTTTACATTCAAGTAAATATCTTTACTACTAAGTGTGAGGGATTACAACCTTTGTAGTCCGCTCCTTCACTTCATAAGCTCCGAGTAGAAGTCCCTTCGCAGCGATCCACGATCTCCCGGACTCAAGAGAGGCTCCACGACTCGAACGATCCATGCTAGCTTGTAGTGTTCCGCTTCTCCGATGATCTACGTCGAAGTTGCTATAACCCAAGCTCTCTCACTCTAAAGAAGTGAACACCCTAATATAATGGGCTAGATTAGATGAGGATGATGGAGTAGTATTTATGCTTTCTTTTTATATCAATTTCTCATAAGAAATCATCACCAAAGGAAAATCTAGTGAGCTCTTTCAAAAACTCAAGAGAGAAGAAGATGAAGAATAATGAGATAATCCTTTTGTGATGAATAGTAATAAGAGTATATGATTGATTATTGAACCATGGTCAAGGATGAGAGGCTTAACCTTTGTAGAGAATAAACTAGAGCTAGGTTTTGGTTAGGTTAAGAATGAGTCAGGGATAAGTATCAACCATAATATCTTAACCAAGACAAAAGGAAATCCTTCTAGAATGAACAAGAAGGAGCTAACCCTAATCAAACCCTAATCTCTTTTTATCATCCCTAAACATGTTTCATAATAAATCATATCATGTCACAATAATATATATCACATATATATTATATATTTGCAACAAAAGAAAATAATACAATTAACATATATCACATATATATCAATGTATTAATCCGATGAGAAAATGAAATAATAAAGCGAGCCAATATTAGATAATGTAATACAATATATCATATATATCATTATACATTAAATCATCGAATCAACACTTGATCCGACGATCCGGCTATATCGAATATAACCGACTAATATATCATGTACCGATTCATCGAATCAACACTTGATCCGATGTCCCGGTTCATATCTAAATATCGCGAGAATATAATACGGTATCTCATATCGCATTATCCTCGGTCCTGCACATATCACATATGTTCCTCTACTTCGTTTTTCCTGAGCCAAGAAACCTCTGTGTAGGACTCTAAAGAATCGTCAATACGCCGGTAGCAGGTGATGATCATATCAAACACCCACAAGCTGCAAGTGGTCAGCTAAACGTAACAGCCACCCAGGTATTGAGCGATCAGAAGATCAACAAGCTGGCCTGTCCGTTCTCCTGTGAATCTAATCAGTAACACTCCCGTACAGTCCGGTCTGTTCGTCTGATATGTCGCATATCAAGTCTAGGGGTAGTTTACGTCAGACCCCAGTAACCGATAAGTCGTGTCGATGTGAGGCTCATAACAGGTCGAGAAACTATTGGTAACACTTACCAGTATATCTCTATATCATCCCTTGCCAGGGACTTCCAGTTATAGCCAATCGAACACAGCACAACATCAACTCCCTATACCGGGAGAGAAGAATCCCCTCCTATCGCTCATTGCCTCCATGTGATTCGGGACTGTACCCAAAAGCCACCGTTTTGCACGCCCTCTTGGACGTGGTAAAGTGGAAATCAAAGCACAGTGGATATCATACAAGACTCTATGACGATCTCGGGTCTACAGACTACCCTGTACCAGTGTCACCGGAGAACTGCCATCTGACGTGTGGTATATCACCATCTGGGAGTTCTCGGCGAGTCCATACAGTGTACCCAGTCTCCACTGAGCACCCGTACACCATCCTTGATGTCAAACACCGATGGATATGGGATCATCCATCGCCCATCATATGGGTCAAGATGCGTATACGCTAGTCTACTCTGGTGTATCGATGCCTCGTCTCGATATACCCTCGACTAGGAACATTTTATAGGATGTACTCATCGACTGCCGTGGCCCCACTAGTATGATCTCATCATAATCCCAGTAGTCGAGTATAGATCCTAAGGGCTTTATCAACATATGAGAGAAAGACAGTAAACCAATACAAGTCAACATGTTAAGATAAAGTGAAACCAAATAGCATACTATCATGACGAGCAAGAAAGTACTCTCTGTATATATCCAAGCATCCATCATAATATACATCATATGTACAACAATGGCCTCTAGGGCATATACATAACTAACAATCTCCCACTTCCACTAAGGCCAGCTGCTGTAGTATCTCATACCTAGCATTCCGAATAATCTCTTAAACTGTATCTGGGGAATGACCTTCGTGAGTGGATCCGTAGTGTTATCCTTCGTATCTACTCTCCTGACCTCGATCTCCCGGCGATCAACTATCTCCCTGATCAGGTGATACCGCCTCAGAATATGTCTGGACTTCTGATGGGACCTAGGATCCTTGGCCAAAGCCACAGCTCCATTGTTATCGCAATACAGAGGTATTAGATACTCAATGGATGGTACCACACCAAGTTCACTAATGAACTTCTTCATCCAGACAGCCTCTTTGGCAGCATTATTGGCAGCGATGTATTCAGCCTCCATCGTCGAGTCTGCAACGGTATCCTGTTTGGAACTCTTCCAACATACCGCCTCTCCATTGAGGGTAAAGACAAATCCCGAGTGCGACTTAGAGTCGTCCTTATCAATTTGGAAGCTGGAATCGGTAAAGGACTCCACCCGGAGTTCTCCGTTACCAGACACCAAGAACATGTCTCTAGTCCTTTGCAAGTACTTGAGAATGTTCTTCACAGCTGTCCAGTGACTCTCTCCAGGATCTGCTTGATACCGACTCACTACACTTAGTGAGTATGCTACATCGGGTCTGGTACATAGTATCGCATACATGATAGAGCCTACTGCCGAAGCATAGGGTATCCCTTGCATATGAGCTCTCTCCAAATCAGTCTTGGGAGACATCTCTTTGGAGAGAGTGAGTCCAGAGATCGTGGGTTGGTTCCCATGCTTGGATTCTTCCATACTAAACCTCTTTAGTATGGTGTCAATGTACCTGGATTGGGACAATACTAGTATCCTTTTGGATCTATCTCTATAGATCCTTATCCCCAATATGCAGGAGGCATCACCAAGATCTTTCATTGAGAATCTTTGTGATAAGAAGAGCTTGACTGATTGCAGCATAGGAATATCATTTCCTATCAAGAGTATGTCATCCACGTACCATATGAGGAAGACAACCTTACTCTCTGCTACCTTCTTATAGATACAAGGTTCATCTATATTTTTGATGAAGTCAAACTCTTTGACTACAACATCAAAACAGATGTTCCAACTCCGCGATGCTTGCTTTAACCCATAAATGGATTTAAGCAGTTTGCACACCTTTCCGCTGCTCCCACTATCTACGAAGCCCTCTGGCTGAGTCATGTACACGCACTCTTCTAAATCACCATTTGGAAAGGCGGTCTTAACATCCATTTGCCAGATTTCGTAGTCATGGTATGCAGCAATGCCAAGTAAGATCCGGATTGACTTAAGCATAGCCACTGGAGAAAAGGTTTCGTCATAATCCACACCTGGTCGTTGACGAAAACCCTTTGCTACAAGTCTAGTTTTGAAAGTCTCAACTTTTCCATCTACACCAAATTTCTTTTTAAAAATCCACTTTCTCCCAATGGGTTTTACCCCTTCAGGAGCATTTTCTAAAGTCCATACTTTATTGGTGTACATGGATTCCATCTCAGATCGCATTGCATCCAGCCAATTCACAGAGTGACCACTCGTGATGGCCTGCTCGAAACTAGTTGGGTCATCATCTTCCATGATGCAATACTCGCTTCCACCATCAATGAGAAAACCGTAGTATCTCTCAGGTGGACGAGAAACCCTACTAGATCGGCGGAGAGGCTGGGGTTCGTCGGGTACTACTGAATCCTTTGGTTCTACTAAATCTTCAGTTGCAGTTTGTGTTTCTGGAACCTCTTCCAGCTCTACCTCTTTGCCACTAATTTATTTTGCAAGAAATTCCTTTTCCAAAAAGGTGGTATATTGAGAAACAAACACTTTTTGTTCTTCAGCGTGGTAGAAAAAATATCCTTTGGAATTATTAGGATATCCCACAAACTTGCAAAGAACTGACCGTGTCTCGAGTTTGTCTGGATTTTGCCTTTTGACATAGGCCGGACAACCCCATATCTTAACTCGTTTAAAATATGGTCTCTTCCCACTCCATATTTCATATGGTGTGGTAGGTACAAATTTAGACGGAACATGATTCAATAGGTATGCTGCTGTCTCAAGCGCATAACTCCAGAAGGAAATAGGCAACTCAGCCTCGCTCATCATAGAGCGCACCATATCTAATAGGGTGCGATTCCTCTGTTCCGATACACCGTTGTGTTGTGGTGTATAAGGAGGAGTAAGCTGAGAGAGAATCCCATTCTCTTTTAGATAATCTAGGAACTCATTTCTTAAGTATTCACCTCCTCGATCAGATCGAAGAATCTTAATACTTTTGCCTGTTTGATTCTCTACTTCGTGCTTATATTCTCTGAATTTCTCAAAAGCTTCAGACTTGTATTTCATCAGGAACACATGTCCGAATCTAGAGAGATCGTCAGTGAATGTAATGAAGTAGGAAGAACCGTTCCTGGCATGCGTAGACATGGGACCGGTTACATCACTATGTACCAGTCCTAAGAGTTCCGTAACTCTTTCTCCGTGTCCACTAAACGGAGCTTTGGTCATTTTTCCTTTGAGACATGAATGGCAAGTATCATAAGATGATAATTCGAAAGGATTCAAATATCCATCTTTATGTAACTTAGCCAGTCGTGTCGCATTGATATGACCAAGTCTACAATGTCACAAGAAGGATTCGTTTATTTATGAACTTTTCCTCTTGTGTGTGTTTTGTATATTGAGGACTGTATTCTGCTTTAGAATGAATATGCCATTATATAACGATCCTGATGCAATCAACTTTTGATCTAGGAATATGTTCATAACATTATCCTTTACTACAAAATTATATCTTTCTTTACTTAATAAAGAAACTGATATAATGTTGCACATCATGTTCGGTATATAATAGCACTCATTTAGAATCAGTGTATTACGACTTGGCAATACTAGGTGATATTCGTCAACTGCTTTGGCTGCAATACTTGCACCGTTTCCTATTTGAACGGAATGATCACCCTTTCCCAGTTCTCTACCTTTTCGTTGCCCATGTAACAATTTACATATGTGGGATCCTGATCCGGTATTTAATACCCAGGACGTAGGGTGAACTAAGAAACAGTTCTCAATAACTAACACACCTGAAGAAGATGCATCAACATGCATGTTCTTTTGGGCGGCTTGAGAATCCAGGTATTCCCCTATTCCCTGTTCAGTCTTATAACTCTTATAAGAAAGAACGGGTCCAACATTCCCCTGCTCAGTATAATAAGCGGGTTCAGTCAATACATCCATATTATTATCTTGATTATGGCCTGACATGGTCGCTACCTGGAGAGAGAGAGAAGAAAACACTTTAGCGTATGCTCTTGCAAAATTAGATTGGTTATTATCTTATCTAATCAGGATGTCTCCCACTGTTTTTATCAGATCTACCTTCAAACCCTAAAAGGTAAGATTAGCCGAGATTAATTACACTCTACAATTTCGTCAATCTTTTCAGCCAGATCAGTGTCGGTACTTGAGGGAGGTTCCCTGTGCTTTCGCACGAACCTAATTAAAGTAAACCTCGTTTTCCCAGAGGCGTAACCCCGTTAACACTTTTCTAGACACCTACTTGATCGGCTAATTGTCCTGTGTAAAACTCTCCCAGGAGTAACTCTTACTCGCAGTGGGTATCGGGATCCAACTATCTCATAGGAGGTATGCAATCTCATTGCAAATTTCAACACTTGAAATTCCCGATAATATTTTGCCCCTAACAACTTATGACCTTAACATAGTCAACAAATCATAATTGCTAGCCAAGTTCAACCCGTCATTTCTCGATTGAATTAAACCCACATGCACGACCCTTAACATAGTCAACAAAGTCGTACAACTACCCTAATCCAATCACATCTCTTGTTTTAGCAGATAAGTACTAATTAGCTACCGCACAATACGCCTTAACATAGTCAACAAACGTAGCACGAATACTAACTAGTCTTTATCTGAAATGACGGAGGGCTATGCAGGTTTTTCAGAAAACCATGAGCGTAATGAACTTGATATCGTCGTAGAATCATGTGAAATTTTGAAATGGAGTGTTTTTGAGGCTTTCATTAGTTTTGCTAAAGAGGTCACTCCCGGTGAAGGGATCTCGACTCTTTTCTCATCGAATAAGGTGCAGGGTATATCATATATACCGCTATGCAAATCAAAACTCTTAAAGTAATCAAAAGACAAACCGAGTTTTGTAGCATCTGCCAGTTTCGCTAAAGAGGTCACTCCCGGTGAAGGGATCTCGGCTCTTTCCTCATCGAATAAGGTGCAGGGTATATCATATATACCGCTATACAAAGCAAAACTGTAGCTACCCTTTTTATAAAGTTTTGATTCTACAACATCTTTTAGGTTTCTTTTCTTTTTATTAATCTCATTAATAAAATCCCATCAGCTTATGCTTTTTAAGCATCACAGAAGAAACTAAAGCAGTAATATTTATATATCAGCATATATATATATATATATATATATATATATATATAGTATAAGCATTTGTCTCAGGCAGTAATATAATCTCATCACAGAACATTGCAGCAGAATAACATATATGAAATATTAGATATACTAGGACGCCCGTGTTTTCAATACGAGCCGGTATAAAACACGGATTCCACGGTCGCGATGAATTGCCAAACCCACATCCCAAGACCCCTACGAGAGCGGCAAGTAACACTGCCAATTCTAGGGTTAGGAGACCCGGTCTCGACTCCTCGAGATGGTCTCCCACTGGACCCTAGAACCCGGTTACTTGTGCTCCCCTCCTTAGGTCTACCTAATGCGGAAAAGTATATAATATACAATGGTGACATCAACCTCATCCCGGAAGTGCCCCAATAAAAGAATATTACATAAAAATGAATTTTACATGAATGAAAATAAAAACCCTCATCTCATATAAAATCCCCGGCTATTCAGAACACGACGATCCAATATAACATATCACAGCAACACATTATATCACATATCATCAACGTAAGTAAGTATGCATACACCGATCGTCGTTGTCGTATAGCAACGAAAACCGGCAATGCAACTACATACTACACTTACGGTCACAGAAAAGAAATTGTAAAACTACAATATTTGGAATCCACAATCACTTTAGACATCGTAAATCCGAAATATCACATACTTCGCATTTCATGCCTAACTCTATGAATTCCACATATTGTATCACATTCCAGATAAATAGACAGTATTAAACTTTTCGAACAGATAATCAAATACCCAAAATTTCCTAAACAGCTCAACACATGAGCGGAGTTCAAAATAATCCCAGAATATGTCACAGTACCAGTGATCCAGCCGTAGAAGGGTCAAGCCAACGCCTCACATGTGGCACGCCGTACTTCCCCAAACCCTAAGGTTTATAGGCAAATCAAGACGATCACATAATCGAGTTAAGGTTTGTTTTCTTCTAGAGGGTCCACCGTGTTACTTGTACAATTTTCCCGAAAGATTTAAACCCGATAAAAATTCAACATTTGAAAGTTTTTCATGCCGGGAAAAAGTGAACATTTTAACAGTTTCTAAATATCCGGAAATGATAACGAATTTAAATTTTCCGATCGAATCAATGATTACAAAATAAACCCCAGAACACTCAACATTTGAGTCTGATTAAAAGTACCCAGAAAATTACAAAATCACATATGGATATAACCATAGGAAAACGAGTCAATGACTTGACTGTACGACCGCGGATCCGCGGCAGGAGCAAGGTATTGCCGCGGTTCCGCGGCTGAATGTACAGATCATTGACACGTATTTCACTGTGATGCTTATATTTTCCTGCTGGTATTTTAAAGTATTTTTAATTTTGAAAAATCACAGTTTTGAAAAAAAATCCAGAGAGGGGTCTAAAATTGTGTTTCGGTGTTCGATCGGAGTTTTAACTTCGTATACACGTCGCCTAATACTCTAGCTAGGCTCTGATACCACTGTAGGGTTCCTAGGCACTCTTGTGAGGGTTCATAAGGCATCAAACATGCCCGAATTAAATTTTAGACGTGCCGAACAACCCAAAGCCGGGATCTTCGCTAGATTATTAGGGTTTTTACATGTAAGTAAACATCTTTACTACTAAGTGTGAGGGATTACAACCTTTGTAGTCTGCTCCTTCACTTCATAAGCTCCGAGTAGAAGTCCCTTCGCCGCGATCCACGATCTCCCGGACTCAAGAGAGGCTCCATGACTCGAACGATCCATGCTAGCTTGTAGTGTTCCGCTTCTCCGATGATCTACGTCGAAGTTGCTATAACCCAAGCTCTCTCACTCTAAAGAAGTGAACACCCTAATCTAAAGGGCTAGATTAGATGAGGATGATGGAGTAGTATTTATGCTTTCTTTTTATATCAATTTCTCACAAGAAATCATCACCAAAGGAAAATCTAGTGAGCTCTTTCAAAAACTCAAGAGAGAAGAAGATGAAGAATAATGAGATAATCCTTTTGTGATGAATAGTAATAAGAGTATATGATTGATTATTGAATCATGGTCAAGGATGGGAGGCTTAACCTTTGTAGAGAATAAACTAGAGCTAGGGTTTGGTTAGGTTAAGAATGAGTCATGGATAAGTATCAACCATAATATCTTAACCAAGACAAAAGGAAATCCTTCTAGAATGAACAAGAAGGAGCTAACCCTAATCAAACCCTAATATCTTTATATCATCCCTAAACATGTTTCATAATAAATCATATCATGTCACAATAATATATATCACATATATATTATATATTTGCAACAAAAGAAAATAATACAATTAACATATATCGCATATATTTCAAAGTATTAATCCGGCGAGAAAATGAAATAATAAAGCGAGCCAATATTAGATAATGTAATACAGTATATCATATATATCATTATACATTAAATTATCGAATCAACACTTGATCCGACGATCCGGCTATATCGAATATAACCGACTAATATATCATGTACCGATTCATCGAATCAACACTTGATCCGATGTCCTGGTTCATATCTAAATATCGCGAGAATATAATACGGTATCTCATACCGCATTACCTTCGGTCCTGCACATATCACATATGTGCCTCTACTCCGTTTTGCCTGAGCCAAGAAACCTCTGTGTTGGACTCTAAAGAATCGTCAATACGCCGGTAGCAGGTGATGATCATATCAAACACCCACAAGCTGCAAGCGGTCAGCTAAACGTAACAGCCACCCAGGTATTGAGCGATCAGAAGATCAACAAGCTACCCTGTCCGTTCTCCAGTGAATCCAATCAGTAACACTCCCATATAGTCCGGTCTGTTCGTCTGATATGTCGCATATCAAGTCTAGGGGTGGTATACGTCAGACCCCAGTAACCGATAAGTCGTGTCGATGTGAGGCTCATAACTGTAACATTTTCAAAAATATAAAATATTAATTTTGGGAATTTTTATAATTTAATGTTATTTTATTGATTATTTTATTATTAAATGCAAATAAATAGGAAAAATGATAGAAAAATTATGAAAAATTATGGAAAATTCTAAAATAGGATAAATTAGTGAATTTTGACATTATTAAGTTTTTGTGATTAGTTTGACACTAATTTAGTGCTAATCGCGATTAAAATCGCTAATCGGGTTTTTTTTGGTAATTTTGTGCAAAACTTGCACCTATCACTTTTTACACTTGTGTTATATTTTCTTGCCATGATTTATCATTTGGATTTACTAGTGATGTGAGAAGGTTTGGAGTTATAAAGAAAAAGGGAAAAAGAAAAGAAATTGAAATGATGAGGGTAGGTGAGAGAGAGACATGGGGCCATTGACTTTGAGACTTAGCTTTTTCTTCCATCATTTTCCTCTCCCTCTCATTTCTCTCCCTCTTCCTCCTTACTTGCTGCTGCCCTAGCCCTCTTCTCCCCTCCACTACAACCCCTCACTTCATCTCTAAAACCTACTCAAAACCCTAAACTCCTTTCACAAATATTAGTCCCCATCTCATCCTCTACAAGATGAACCGAGCAAAGTAGGATTTTGATGAACTTGGGAAGTTGGTGCTGCCTATGGAGGAGCAAGAGAGGTATAACTCTTTCTTTAGTTTAGTTTCGGCTCGATATCGTGTTTTAGTGTTGTTTTGAGACTTGGATAACCTGCTGTGACCCCGAGCCCATACTGGTAAAGTAAACAGTGCTAGAATGATGTGCAGGCAGCCCTTATAGACCACACAAAACCCCACACCCTACCCACCTGTTTTGGCCGGCGGCCAATGAAGGGATGGCCGGCGACGCCGGCCCAATAGTGAAGTTAGGGTTTGGTTTTCTAGGAGAAGTTATCTGGTGATATTTGGAGTAGTTTGGTCCTATTGAATTTGTGAATACTTACTGTTAGTGGAATCTGGGAGCTGTGGTGAGCTTTTGCTTGAACTTGGTGACGTGATTCCTGACCTGAACCATATACGTGAGCCATGGCATGAACTCAGGAATTTGACCATACCAGTTTTGTGACATTCTGTGTGCATTTGAGGAATCTGGGATATACTGGGATAATTCTAGATAAAATAAGTAATACCATAACCCTAATTAGACACCCAGGAGGCCACCCTAGGAATTCGAGCACCCTATTCCATGCTAGGGCCGGCGAGGCCGGGAAAATAGGAGATGTGGCCGGCCCCTCTGTGATGGAATCCCTCCATTTTGCTTCTGTACCTCCCATACACCCTGCATAGCACCCTGGAGTTGTTGAATTGATCTAGTTTGGCCTGAGATGAAATCTGGGATCACTTTCTCATGTTGCTGCTTTGAATTGGGATTTAGTTTTGCTTGTTTTGAATTCCAGATTTTGGTATTTGTGTGTTATCTCGATCGTGTGACGTTTGTACGTCTATATCAAGTGATTTCGAGTTGTTTTGCGGAGGCTAACCGTAGGTTCTAACCTATAAGCCCTTTTACGTATCGTGTCGGTTTTAGCGTATCGTATTGGATTTAGTGTGTCGTTTTAAGTATTGAATTGGTTTTGATGCGATGCGATACGTGTGATTTGTGTAGGTACACCGCGACGATCCGAGACGATGCGGAAGATGACGGAGACATCGACGCCGACACGCAGGATACAGGTGAGTAGATTATATCTACAGGGGGAAGTCGGGTGGATGGCGTATAGCACCCCCGCAGTCCATAGATAGATTATTATGTAGTTGTTGTGATATTAGGTGTATTGTGGATAGTATAGGGTTAGCAGTGACTAGTGCAGTTCATAGTCGCGAACCCTAGGATAGAATTACACCTATACACACACACCCTTGCTTATCACTTGTACTTGCACTGTGTTTGATGATATGTGATGACTTTGGAGATGAGTCGATGATGTGGGCTTGGTGCCCTGGGATCGGTGATTTTATACTATTCATATGTGGGTTATGACTTGTGATTGTCGCGGGCTTGGGATATGTGTTTACCCCCGCATGCATACTACTGATGTTACCGTTTTGTACTAGACATAGAGTAGTACCCCAGACTATATGATCTGATGATGGTGATATCTGTTATGTGATGAGACAGTGAGATATTGACCCCTACCCAGCTATTGGGGATGCCGTACGATGATTTACCGTACGAGCCGATATTGATGATAGATCCGCATTCATAATTCGAGGATATCTTACGATATGACATTGAGGCGGGATCACCGACTACATATCTTTATATATATACATTGACTCAGATTTAGGTGGTTTCTACACCTACCCCTCCTGATTGACCGGATACCTAGATGTAGTTGCATAGTAGATGCTTCACTGTGGTGTTGACCACTAGATATCTGCATTTTCCTGCTATTCGCATTGCTGGCACATGTTCATCATTATGATATTATCATGCTGTTAGGACACCAGCACCATTATCGATGATGCGTATGTTTCACGTACACTATTTGCCGGCTCACACACTTCATCATCGATAATTGCCATGCCACTACACTGTAGTACTGTTACATTCATAATATGATTACCTCTCTTTACTTGTCGCATACATCATGGGTTGATTGCATAGCACGTTGCATTGGATTTACTTCTCGATGTGGATTTTCATGTGATTTCTGGTTTTGAGGACCGTGGGATTATTTAATAAAAGATGCTTTTTATGAAAAACCCGGTACCTCATGATATGATATTTGGTGCGTCCACCACGCGTTTTCTCGGTGCTGAGACGTGTGCTTGAAACCCGATTCGAGGAGGTGATGTACCGTTTGCGGGTTCGTGGTGGGCCCGGTATGGTTCCCCTCGGCGAGATGATCGATGGGTTATGCCGATTGAGCCTGGAGGCGGGCGAGTACCTACCGGTGATTTTACCTGAGCTCGGAGGATATCCGGGGGATACCGTCTGGAGCCGAGAGATGGGCATACTGCCGGGGCCGACGGGCCGATATCCGCAGACGGAGCCCAGAGATGGACATGGGTTGACTCATACTGCCGGGGCCGAGGGCCGATATCCGCAGACGGAGCCCCATACGGATGAGGATTTACGTGTCGGTGTTTGGCACGGGTATCACGATGAGTTTTCTATGATTTTGGTTATATCCTCACATTGCATACATGATGCTTACTGTCAGTGGGTGACAGGTGGACGGGTTCCACATATATACAGACTTGGTTCATATACAGACTGGATTTACTCTTATCTTACACCAATATTAGTGGTATGGGACGCTAATATATGTGTATTGATATTATTGATATTCTTCATTGATACTTCATGCAGACATACCTTACACTGATGACATGTTGTTACCTGAGTACCTGGCACTATATACATAATTAGATGTTACCTTGCCACCTTATTACACTCAGATGTACTCTTGTGGATATTTTACTGATCGTTGACTTAGGATTATGTCTTGCATTCGATTTATCCTTGTAGATGTTTCTATTCACGAGTTGGCAACTCACCCCCGTTGTGCCACAGCTCTTGCAGGTTATGCCGTACAGGTTCTATTGCGGCATTTCTGGCACATTTCCTTCTTGCGGGTGATTTGCTTTGGTAGGTGGATTCTTTCGTATCAGGAATCACCTTTGTATTTATTTATTTCATTGTATCTAGAAATTGTCCATCAACCAAAACTTGTATATTCTTTCAGACTCAGAGACAGTGTTGTATTATTCGACCTTAGAGTCGCGCTTAGTAGTATAGCGGTTTTCTTGCTACTTTTGAGCTTTGTTTTGGTTTTGATCCTCGCCACTTGGCGTTGTATATTATCATATCTTTGCGTGGTTGTGACCGTCGATTGATGAAGAGCTAGCTCCCGCTTGGGGATGCCTTTATCATTTTATATATTGTTATTCATGTTGTACCCCATTCGGGGCCAGTTTTACAAGAGAAACTCTGCCGAAATTTTTAGAAAAGACTTATTGTTTTCAAAACGTACCTTCGGCTTAGTTATTTTAAAAACCTTGATTTCAAACCTGTATTTCTTCACTTCTTTAAACCAGTTTTCTTTATTTATTCTTCAAAATGGTTTTAGATTTCTGGGCTTTTGGCTTACTTGGATCAGATGGAGTCCTATAGGCTTCATATGGTTCAAGTGCCAGTCACGTGCTCTTTCGGGTCGTGACAAAGTTAGTATCAGAGCGCTAGGTTGACCTTGGTTCGAGTTTAAGTTTGACTATGTGGAGCCTAGGGAGTTGTTATATACGGAACTTAGGCTTGACCTTACGGAACTTAGACTTGGTCGAGGGGGTGTAAACCCGAACTTTCGTCGTTTTAGGATGACCCTTGGTTGATGGATTAGGTGACTAAAGTAGAGTGACGTACCGTTGGTATGTTCCGCGGCATACTTACGACACGCCACTCCGCTTAAGGAACCTTAGGATGTACATACTTTTGAGATCAGTGATTCTCTTCATATCCTGGATTATACATCCATTTGAGATCCCCGATTTTATCAGTTCCATGATCATACCTTCATTGATACTGTTCCTTCCTATGATCATGTATCCACTTTGGATCTGTTGTTTCCTTTCTTTCCATTGATGTGCTCTTTTGATACTCGATTGAGATTCCTGTCACCGTGTTTGAGCGCAGTTTGGGCTGCTGCTAGGGTTACGGCCGGTGCGAGCTCGTTTGGTACGAGAGCCGACCGTTGTGTTTTCTGGTGACATGGGAACGTCTCGAGTTAGTGTTGGTGATTGTGACCTCTAGTGGAGGCGAGTGCTTGGTCTTGCACCGGATGATCGGGCCATTGTTAGAGCTGCCAGTCGAGAGAGGACTGTTGATGTACAGCATACCTCAGAGATTGTGATGTCGCCTATCGTGCAGACAGATGGACCAGCTGTTGCTGAGATTGACAGGATGTTGCTTTCGGAGCTTACGAGCTGAGATTGCCAGAGCTTTCAGGCAGATATGCGACAGATGATAGCTAGTCTACCCGATTTGAGAGACGAGGGTGATTCTTCCGATTTTGCGCCAGAGCGGGCCCAGTTGAGTTGAAGATTTTCAGTGTGGAGAGTCTTACTCAGATCTAGAGCAGACCGACTCAGAGATGACCGCTTATGTATCTCCTTTCCTGGAGGATTGAGGCGTTGTTCGGCGTACAGGCGTATGAGCCAGTTGCTGCTGCAAATGACGAGATATCGCCCAGATGGTTGGAGCTACTGCAGCATGAGCATGTTCTTAGAGAGATGATAGCGTGTTGCTAGTCACCGAGGATGGATGACTAGGACGTGTGGTGAGTTCGCTTACCCCGATGCGAGGTCACCAGGTGGATTGATTCCAGCTAGAGACGACTTCACGCAGGTTCGTGAGAGTCGATAGAGACGATCAAATGTCAGGAGCCTACTTTCCAAGTTTAAAGTATACGGAAAGACATGCAGGTGATTCTATGGACCCTCTAGAAGAATGAAACCCTAACTCGACTTAATGACCGTGTGACAGCCTTTGAACCTTAGGGTTTACGGCGGTTCCGCGGCGCCATTAGTGAGGCTTGGGTTTGCCCTTCTACGGCTGGACCACCGACGCTGTGGCATGTACTCGATACTATTAAACTGTACCCGAGATGTGAGCTCTTGGGGGATTATAAGGATCTGACGAGTCGATCGGATGGTTCGACATCTTTCGGATATCGTGATGGGACACTGCTTGGGAGACTCCAGATGTGAGCATAGCCGTTGGACCACAGTACATGCAGCCATGATGAGACGAGTCCGAATCAGTCGACATTGACGCAGAGTGGAGAAAAGAGTCCGTACGAGATCTCGACGAGATGACGTCCCACTCCGCTGATGTTAGAGATATGATACACACCCCGAGGCGTGGTATATGGATATAACTTCCAGAAAGAAGCGCGATAAGTATGCAGCCGTTCCGGAATAAGCTTTAGCTTCAGCATTGGATGATGACTTCCGGGCATTTCGGCAGGATTGAGAATTGAGAAAGGAACCCGACAGGACCCTTCGGGAAACGATATGAGAAGACCTAGACCAGGAGTGGTCGTATTGCGCACACCCAGCAGGACAGAGTTCAGCCTTGTCGACGAGGTAGTTGACCAGGTTCGGATAAGGGAACTTATCCAGATGCTTTGCTAATTGATCAAGGACGGATGAGTGATGAAGCTACAGAATACGCGATTTCGAGTCCGTGTGAGAGACTTCAGATTGACCGTGGCTGAGGACAGTGCAGTGCATCGTAGCTTAGCACGACGCCATAGTGGACGACGATAGAGACAGTTGGGACAAGAGGTTCGTGTGAGACACGGATGAGCTGTCATTGCTTCCCGTCGAGACTAGAGACCTGATATACTTACAGAGACGTTGGGATGTGACCAGTTTCTGAGAAGATATTGTTCGGAGGACACAGGTGTCTTTTGAGCAAGAAGAGGTTGTGCAGGAGAGCCAGCCCCCGTTTGGTTCGGCATAGGCGTGATTGGAGGAGATCTTGAGCAAGATTCTTCCAGGATGTTGCTGCAATGATGTTTGCACCCAGGATCAGAGGTGACGTGCATTCAGAGAGCCAGAGGCCGACGCCAGTGATATGCTGCCTTACGAGTGGTCGTGAGGATTGACCGAGAGGTGACCAGAGAAGTGCCAGAACGGAATCGACCCCGTTAGCACACCTGACAGGGCCGATGAGCCGATTGACCGCGTGTTAGGTAATCCGCAGAGAAGATAAGGATCCAGAGAGTCAGAAGACGCTAGACCGTGAGCAAGAGGCAGGTAGATATCCTGCGCTGCTAGCTGTGGATTGCACCGACTCCTTCTCGACCTCGAAGGAGGAACTACCGAAGACGGTATTTGTGATTTGTGATTTTGTGATTCGATTATCACGTATCCGTCATTTTGGATTTCGGTATTTTTGGTATTCTGTTTGCATGATTTAGTTTTGGTGACTGAGTTTCATGATATTGGTTTCATGCACCCACTGGATATTTATATATTTCGCGCAGAGTTTTCATGCATTTTAGTGTTATGCTTTGATTCGTGCACGCTGATGCACACGATTGTGAGATTTTCCTTTGAGGTACACCTGATTTTGGTTTGAGACGCATTTTATCGTTGATTTTGACCCGGATTTTGATGGTGGATTTTTGCACTCCGTGCTGGTGATATGCTTTAGCCTGTTCGGTGTTTGCTATTGGATTTCGTGATTCCGTGCATGTTGAGTGCGCAGGGCCTAGATTTTCATTCGTGCACGATGGATGCACCGGTTTGGATTTTCGCGCATGTTGGGCGCATGTTTTTAGATACGATTTTGGTGCACGCCAGATGCGCTAAATCGGGATTCTTCGTGCATGTCACATGCACCTGATTTATTTTTCTGTCAGGCACACACGTTGCCTACGACAGATGCTTCGTGCACACCCGCTGCACCTAGATGTTGTTTTGTATACCTGTTTAGCACATTTATGGATTTTTGATTTCCGTGCGCACCAGACGCACAGGATTGTGTTATGTGCATTTTTGGGATTATTTCCTTTTGGAGCAGTACTTTTTATGATGTTGGATTTTTGCTTTCATGCTGAGCAGGACTGGTCAGTGGACGGTACCTGGATATACTTTTGCAGGCTTTTGCATCAGTTACTTACATGTATGGATTAGATGTCTACATGTGTAGTATTGATCCATATCATATCGATTTTGTATTGGATTTGACATTGTGTTTTTACCTCGACTCCGATGATTGCGAGATGCTTGACGGAGTTTTGCTTTTGAGTTATCTGCTCATTTTTCATGCGCATGCATTGCGCTGTGATGTTTTATGTGTTGATATTTTCGGAGCCCCGACAAATGGATTATTACTGAAATTGTTTTTTGTATTTGGGGGTTTAAATTTAAATTCGGGGACCGAATTTCTTTAAGGAGGGTAGATTGTAACATTTTCAAAAATATAAAATATTAATTTTGGGAATTTTTATAATTTAATATTATTTTATTGATTATTTTAATATTAAATGCAAATAAATAGGAAAAATATTAGAAAAATTATGAAAAATTATGGAAAATTCTAAAATAGGATAAATTAGTGAATTTTGACATTATTAAGTTTTTGTGATTAGTTTGACACTAATTTAGTGCTAATCGCGATTAAAATCGCTAATCGGGTTTTTTTGGTTAATTTTGTGCAAAACTTGCACCTATCACTTTTTACACTTGTGTTATATTTTCTTGCCATGATTTATCATTTGGATTTACTAGTGATGTGAGAAGGTTTGGAGTTATAAAGAAAAAGGGAAAAAGAAAAGAAAATGAAATGATGAGGGTAGGTGAGAGAGAGACATGGGGCCATTGACTTTGAGACTTAGCTTTTTCTTCCATCATTTTCCTCTCCCTCTCATTTCTCTCCCTCTTCCTCCTTACTTGCTGCTGCCCTAGCCCTCTTCTCCCCTCCACTACAACCCCTCACTTCATCTCTAAAACCTACTCAAAACCCTAAACTCCTTTCACAAATATTAGTCCCCATCTCATCCTCTACAAGATGAACCGAGCAAAGTAGGATTTTGATGAACTTAGGAAGTTGGTGCTGCCTATGGAGGAGCAAGAGAGGTATAACTCTTTCTTTAGTTTAGTTTCGGCTCGATATCGTGTTTTAGTGTTGTTTTGAGACTTGGATAACCTGCTGTGACCCCGAGCCCATACTGGTAAAGTAAACAGTGCTAGAATGATGTGCAGGCAGCCCTTATAGACCACACAAAACCCCACACCCTACCCACCTGTTTTGGCCGGCGGCCAATGAAGGGATGGCCGGCGACGCCGGCCCAATAGTGAAGTTAGGGTTTGGTTTTCTAGGAGAAGTTATCTGGTGATATTTGGAGTAGTTTGGTCCTATTGAATTTGTGAATACTTACTGTTAGTGGAATCTGGGAGCTGTGGTGAGCTTTTGCTTGAACTTGGTGACGTGATTCCTGACCTGAACCATATACGTGAGCCATGGCATGAACTCAGGATTTGACCATACCAGTTTTGTGACATTCTGTGTGCATTTGAGGAATCTGGGATATACTGGGATAATTCTAGATAAAATAAGTAATACCATAACCCTAATTAGACACCCAGGAGGCCACCCTAGGAATTCGTAGCACCCTATTCCATGCTAGGGCCGGCTGAGGCCGGGAAAATAGGAGATGTGGCCGGCCCTCTGTGATGGAATCCCCCCATTTTGCTTCTGTACCTCCCATACACCCTACATAGCACCCTGGAGTTGTTGAATTGATCTAGTTTGGCCTGAGATGAAATCTGGGATCACTTTCTCATGTTGCTGCTTTGAATTGGGATTTAGTTTTGCTTGTTTTGAATTCCAGATTTTGGTATTTGTGTGTTATCTCGATCGTGTGACGTTTGTACGTCTATATCAAGTGATTTCGAGTTGTTTTGCGGAGGCTAACCGTAGGTTCTAACCTATAAGCCCTTTTTCGTATCGTGTCGGTTTTAGCGTATCGTATTGGATTTAGTGTGTCGTTTTAAGTATTGAATTGGTTTTGATGCGATGCGATACGTGTGATTTGTGTAGGTACACCGCGACGATCCGAGACGATGCGGAAGATGACGGAGACATCGACGCCGACACGCAGGATACAGGTGAGTAGATTATATCTACAGGGGGAAGTCGGGTGGATGGCGTATAGCACCCCCGCAGTCCATAGATAGATTATTATGTAGTTGTTGTGATATTAGGTGTATTGTGGATAGTATAGGGTTAGCAGTGACTAGTGCAGTTCATAGTCGCGAACCCTAGGATAGAATTACACCTATACACACACACCCTTGCTTATCACTTGTACTTGCACTGTGTTTGATGATATGTGATGACTTTGGAGATGAGTCGATGATGTGGGCTTGGTGCCCTGGGATCGGTGATTTTATACTATTCATATGTGGGTTATGACTTGTGATTGTCGCGGGCTTGGGATATGTGTTTACCCCCGCATGCATACTACTGATGTTACCGTTTTGTACTAGACATAGAGTAGTACCCCAGACTATATGATCTGATGATGGTGATATCTGTTATGTGATGAGACAGTGAGATATTGACCCCTACCCAGCTATTGGGGATGCCGTACGATGATTTACCGTACGAGCCGATATTGATGATAGATCCGCATTCATAATTCGAGGATATCTTACGATATGACATTGAGGCGGGATCACCGACTACATATCTTTATATATATACATTGACTCAGATTTAGGTGGTTTCTACACCTACCCCTCCTGATTGACCGGATACCTAGATGTAGTTGCATAGTAGATGCTTCACTGTGGTGTTGACCACTAGATATCTGCATTTTCCTGCTATTCGCATTGCTGGCACATGTTCATCATTATGCTATTATCATGCTGTTAGGACACCAGCACCATTATCGATGATGCGTATGTTTCACGTACACTATTTGCCGGCTCACACACTTCATCATTGATAATTGCCATGCCACTACACTGTAGTACTGTTACATTCATGATATGATTACCTCTCTTTACTTGTCGCATACATCATGGGTTGATTGCATAGCACGTTGCATTGGATTTACTTCTCGATGTGGATTTTCATGTGATTTCTGGTTTTGAGGACCGTGGGATTATTT